>CAUYQG010237557.1:0-16877 GCA_963574415.1 Tarsius wallacei | reverse complement strand
CGAGACCTCATCTCTACAACAAATCAAAAAATTAGCCAGGCGTGGTAGCGCACGCCAGTAATTCCAGCTACTTGGAAGGCTGAGGCGGAAGGATTGCCGGAGCCTAGCAGGTCGAGGCTGCGGTGGCCGGGAGCGGCCACTGCACTCCAGTCTGGGCGATGGAGTGAGACTCCAACTCAAAAAAAAAAATAGTTACATGATTATATGAAAGCTAGAGAGTTACTTCTAGTGCAGAAGATTTGTATGGCTATAGAAAGGAGACTTCAAGAAGAGTGCATTAGACTGTTGGGGTTCTTCACCATGGGGTCACTGATGCTAACAGCATTTGAGGTAAATGAGGTGGAGGTTGGGCTATTTCAAGCATGGGTGAGTCATGCACTCTCTGCCTTCTTGTATCCCAGGATCCCTTGAATTCCCCTTTAGTCTCCTCTGCACTCAGCCATCAATGCTTTCTTTCCAGCCATTTCCTTTTTTTTCCCCAAAATTCTTACCCACTATGACCAGAACCATGTTTACTTTGAACCACATTGTATTAGGAGCTGGAATAAAGCTAAAGAATGGCTCCATGTCAAGATTATCAGGAGAGAACATCAGGACCAGGACACAGTAATAATCTGTTTCCAAAAGATAAAAATTCCCATCAAAAAGCCAAAGAGGGCTAGAAGGGAACAGAAGATGAACATGACTTCTAAATCAGATGAAAACAAGAAGGCTGGAATAAGAACAGGCATAAGAATCAGGACAGAGGGAGAGCTGAGACAGCTGGGACATGCTGACTAGAAACCGGATTCAGCAGTAAACCTTGATTTGTTCATTCCTAATAGGTGTAACAGACGATAACAAAAATTATGAGAGTTGAAAAACAAAAATAGGCCAGGCATGGCGGCTCACGCCTATAATACCAGCACCTTGGGAGGCCAAGGTGAGAGGATTGCCTGAGCCCACCGGTTTGAGATCAGCCTCATCTCTACAATTAAAAAAAAAATTAGGTCGGGTTCGGTGGCTCAGTCTGTAATGCCAGCACTTTGGGAGACCAAGGCAAGTGGATTACCTAAGCCCACGGGTTCAAGACCAGCCCCAGCAACTTGGCAAGACCTTGTCTCTACATTAAAAAAAAAAAAAAAAAATTTAAATTAGCCGGGGGTGGTAGCGCATGCCTGTATTTCCAGCTACTTGGAAGGCTGAGATGGAAGGATCGCTGGAGCCCAGCAGGTCGACGCTGGAATATCCATGAGCGTGCCACTGAACCCCAGCCTGGGCAACAGAGTAAGACTCCAACTCAAAACCAAAAAAATTAGCCAGACGTGGTGGTGAATGCCTGTAGTTCCAGCTACTTGGAAGACTGAGGCAGAAGAACCACCTGAGCCCAGCAGGTCGAGGCTGCGATAGCTGTGAGTGTGCCACTGCACTCCAGCCTGGGCAACAGAGTGAGACTCTGACCCTCCCCCCCCCAAAAAAAAAAACAGGGAAAACATGCAGGATGGGAAAAGGGATGAGAGGAAACTAGTTGGAATAGAGACAGTTTATGTGAAACAATTTTCAATTTTTCAGTCCCTGTCCCCCTTTCCCACCCTTCATTCTCTACCCCCATGCATGTATTTTTTTTTTTTTTTGAGTTGGAGTCTCACTCTGTCACCCAGACTGGAGTGCAGTGGCCGCTCCCGGCCACCGCAGCCTCGACCTGCTGGGCTCAGGCAATCCTTCCGCCTCAGCCTTCCAAGTAGTTGGAACTACAGGCACGCGCTACCACACCCGGCTAACTTTTTTATTTATTGTAGAGATGAGGTCTTGCCAAATTGCCCAGGCGGGTCTTGAACCCGCGAGCTCAGGCAATTCACTCACCTCGGCCTCCCAAAGCGTGGGATTACAGGCTGAGCCACCAAGCCCGGCCAAAACATACTTTCAGCAAACTATGTCTGCATATATGGTGACTCTTCATCAGATGAACTTCTAGAACAGAAACTGCTGCAACTGTAAGGCTCTTATACACATTATAAGGCTGTCACCTTGATGTATCCAAATGTTCCAATGCACTAGTGGCGAAATAATTTCATTCCTTATGGCCATCCCAAGCTAAGTCTCAGAAAAAGCAGAAATTAAGTTTGTATATGTGGCAGGAAGAACACCTTTCTTTTAAGACAAAAGGGTCACTTTATCTACAGAACATTATTTAAGCGAATATTGTACTGATAATAATGTTTTACTACAATTAATTCATTTAAAATGAGTTTGAGTAATACCTTACTTTAAAGATTCAAGAAAAGAATTAAATCGCCTCTTCTCAATTATCTACCTCTAATTTCCCAAACTCAGGAGATCATCATTCAAATTCAATTAAAATACTTAAGCCTATTTTCTTGTCTGCTATTTTAAATTGAAAGCAGAGATTTTGTTCAAATATTTCAAAATAGTTCCAAATGTTATTCAAAGATTTAGAGATAAATCACCCTATTCATACCCTACTGTGAAACTGTATCACCTCTGATGCCCTTATCTCTCTTTCTCCCACTTTAAAGACCAATCAGGTGCAGTAGGGAGATGGTGGGAAAAAGCAGAACAAGGAGTCTGATCTATAACTTACTTTGAGCAATCAACTGAGATAACTGCCTACTTTCAAACCAATCCCTCATTCCCTCTTCAGTATTTGAAGTCCCAAAGACCTGGCTGGAAATCAGGCTTTACTACTTATAGGCCACATGATCATACTCAAGAGTTGTAAACATTTCCTCTTTTCTAAAATGGGGTGTTTGTAAAGATCTCAGCATAGTACAGTTAGTTATTATATATGTCAGCTGTGGTTTTTACAGGGCAGAAGAGAGGGGAGTTAGCTAGTAGCAAGCTACCTCATCTTCCCCTAGGTTCTTAGTTTTTAGAACCGTTTCCTGTTTCAGTCAGGTTTCCTAGAGAGCACTCTACTTCAAAACTACGCATTATTTTATATTTACAGACGAGTTATGGGCCTATGGCTAGAAAAAATGGAATCAATTATTGCATGAAAAATACACAGAAGCTGGGCACAGTGGCTCCCAACTGTAATTCCAGCACTTTGGGAGGCTGAGGCAGGAGAATCACTTGAGCCCAGGAGTTCAAAGTTGCAGTGAGCTATGATCATGCCACTGCACACCAGCCTCAGTGATAAAACAAGATACTAAAAAGAAAAAAAAAGGCCGGGCTCGGTGGCTCAGCCTGTAGTCCCGCGCTTTGGAAGGCTGAGATGAGTGGACTGCCTGAGCCCACAGGTTCAAGACCCGCCTGGGCAACTTGGCAAGACCTCATCTCTACAATAAATCAAAAAATTAGCCGGGTGTGGTAGCGCGCGCCTTTAGTTCCAGCTACTTGGAAGGCTGAGGCGGAAGGATCGCCGGAGCCCAGCAGGTTGGCTGCGGTGGCTGGGAGCGGCCACTGTACTCCAGTCTGGGCGACAGAGTGAGACTCCAACTCAAAAAAAAAAAGAAAAAAAAACTAAAAAACTCTGACTTGAAAACACAAAACCTATAGTAAAATGCCTTATGGACAGTGAGAATATGAAATGAAACAGGCCTACTTTTTAGAGATTCTTATCTGAAAACTTCAGAACTATATTATTTCTATCATAGTTCATTATGGAACAGCTTTATTTATGGCCTACATCCAGTTCAATAAATCACATAATTGAGATATAAAATCAACTATTTCTCAGTAGCAACAAGACAATATTTGCATATCAGATCCTTTCTGGAACCTCACAGAGAATACATTTCAAATAAAGACAATTATTATTTCAATACATAAACTCATCAAATCTACTACACATGTTGTCACTGTTTAGATAAAAATCACAGCATGATACAGTAAAATTATAGACCTGCTTAACAGGATGAGACCTAGTATTTAACAGTGCAATTGCTTACTTGATCGACTGCCAGTCCACTGTAACTGTGAGAGGAGAGCTGCGGAGAGCAGTGAATGACTTCCCTCGGCATGCAGGCACAGGACACTGCAACGAGTAATTCACATTTGGATGTTGATGAACCACAATCATAGCTCAGGAAAATGCAAGTTAAGACACTTCATTTAATATTGTTTTAAAAGTTGGTCTCAGGATGCTATTAAAGTAAAATCTGCTAAGAACTGTAATGACTTTCTATTTCCTCCTGTAATGAGTTGTTATAAAGAGCTTGAGGCACGTTGCCAGCTGGCCCCTCTCACTTGTTGCTATTTCAACTGTGGGTCTGCAAGGGACCTTGCTCAGCTCTGACACCTTTATTCCTCTGTGCCCACGCAGTCTCCTACTCCTTGAATGCCCTCCTCATTCAGTCTCACATACCAAGCTCCAATCCCCTCTTTTTCAAAGGCCTTTCCAAGGTTTCTTTAACCCCCAGCTTTCTCATCTAGCCTCCTTTTGCACTGCACTGTTTGTATAGTATACTAGTTATTGTACAACACAGGCAGTTCTCAACTTATAAGCAAGCTGTGTTCAAGTTTTCAGGAATCCCTTGTTTAGTGTTCAGAACTCAAGATGCATTTATAAATTCAGAGACTGTGGGCAGACTGTATTACTCAAATATGATTGCAACAATATTTTCTCTCAAGCCTTTTTAAAACCTTACTACCCCCCCATCAAGAGATGGGATCTAATTCCCTCTCCTGGGATCTGGGCAGGCTTGTGACTCACTTTGCCACCAGAAGAATGGGACAGAAGTGATGGTGCATGACTTCTGAGGCTAGTTTATAAAAGGCAAAGTCATTTCTGTCAACTGGACCACCTCGCCTTGAAGCTGTCAGCAGCCATATAAGCACACTGAGTGTCCTGAGTGGCCATACTGGGTGCCAGAAGCCCAAACTAGCCCACACAGAGAGACCATATGGAGAAGAGATGCCTGGCTAACTCCCAGCCACCATCTGACTACAATTCCATGAAAAACCCGGAGCTAGAACTATCCAGTTGAATAGTTCTACCAAACTCCCCCACAGAAATCACGAGAAATAATAGTTTTATGCAGCAGTGGTGACTGGAACAAAGATTCAATAGCCATCTTTCTGTCACTTCCATTCACTGCAGTTCGGACACATGCAAGACCTGTTCACACTGTTGCCCATCTTATGAGTCAAGCACTACCATTCCCTTTATTAGAGGACACGGAGAAACCTTGAACAAACACCATCCAGAAAAATATCTGGGTTAAATCAGGATTTAAATTCTGGCCTCTGAACCTTTGAGGTTGTGCCTTGAACCTTAAGCTGAGACAAACAGTATATAACACCAATTTATCAACATCAACGATTATTGAGAACTAATAGCTGAGTCTAACACGTCCTGTTATTTCAAGAGAAAGAAGTGCTAAATAGGCAGGTGTGGTGGTGTGGACCTGTCGTCATAGCACTTGGGAGGCTAAGGCAGGAGGATCGTTTAAGCCTAGGAGTTCAAAGTTACAGTGAGATATGATCCTACCACTGTACTCTAGCCCAAGTGACAGAACAAGATCCTATCTCAAGAAAAAAAAAAAAAACCAGCCAGGCTCAGTGGCTCAGCCTATAATTCCATGCTTTGGGAGGCTGAGGTGAGTGTATTGCCTGAGCCCACGGGTTCGAGACCCGCCTGGACAACTTGGCGAGACCTCATCTCTATAATAAATCAGAAATTAGCCGGGCATGGTAGTGCTCGCCTGTAGTTCCAGCTACTTGGAAGGCTGAAGCAGAAGGATTGCCAGAGGCTGCGGTGGCCGGGAGCATGCCACTGCCCTCCAGCCTGGGCGACAGAGTGAGACTCCAACTCAAAAAAAAAAAAGAAAAGAAAAAAAAAAACCTAGGAATTTCAAACATAACATCGGATTTCCACGTTAAATTCTTAAGGATTCAAACCTTGTATTTCCATTTTAAATTCTGAGGATTCAGCTCTTTACATGAGTAAAAATTTAATAAATGTTAAATTTATTAAAGTCCAACAGTGATAAAACCAACTCTGGAGCATAGTGTATTACCAAGGAAGCATTACACATTCATGATAATAAAGAGCTTAGTTAATAAATGGTGTTAGGACAAATGGCTTTTCACCTAAAAATTAGATTCCTAGTTTTTTTTGTTGTTGTTTTTAGAGATGGGGGTCTCACTATGCTGCCCAGGCTGGTCTTGAGTTTAAATTTCTAGTTTTATGCCATTTACCAAATTAAATTCCAGATGAACAAAAGACTAAATATAAAAAACAAAACTTAAAGCATTAGGAGAAAATGTAGGAAATATGTTTATACACTCAAGTGAAGAAGGGCTTCTTAAGCAGCATGTAAAATATAAGTTATGGGGGAAAAGATCATGTCTTTTGATCATGTCAAAATATAAAGCCTTGCAACAACAACAAAAAAAACCCCATAAAGTTAAAACACAAACCAAAGATAGGAAGAAAAAAATATCTGTAATGTACATAATCAACAGTAATTAGTATCTAGAATGTATGACAAACTCCTGGCTGGGCACGGTGGCTCACACCTATAACCCCAGCATTTTGGGAGCCCAAGGCAGAAAGATTGCTTGAGTCTAGGAGTTTGAGACCAGCCTAGGCAATATAGCGAAGCCTTATCTCTAAAACACAATCAAAAAATTAGCTGGGTATGGTGATATGCACCTGTAGTCCCAGCTACTCAGGAGGCTGATGCAGAAGGATCACCTGAGCCCAGGAGATCCAAACTGGGCGACAGAGAGAGACTTCAACTAAAACAAAACCAAACATACATATATATACTATACATACATATATATATAAATAACAAACTCTTATCAATAAACTAATAAACTAACAAGAAAATGAACAGAAAATATACATAGAAAATTAAATAAAGCAAACTGAGTGGCTAATAAAGATATGAAAAGATGCTCAACCATCACAGAAATCATAAAAATTCACATTATAAATGAAATACTATTTTAATACTATCAAACGTTAAAAAGTCTAACAATACCAAGTGTTAAAAAAAAGTACAGAGGGCTGGGCACGGTGGCTCAAGCCTGTAATCCTAGCACTTTGGGGAGGCCAAGGCGAGAGGATTGCCTGAGCTCAGGGGTTCAAGACCAGCCTGGGCAACTTGGTGAGACCTTGTCTCTACAATAAATCAAAAAATAAGCAGGGCATGGTAGCACGCACCTGTAATTCCAGCTACTTGGAAGGCTGAGACTGAAGGATCGCCTGAGCCCAGCAGGTAGAGGCTGTGGTGGCCGTGAGCATGCCGCTGCACTCCAGCCTGGCCAATAGAGCGAGATTCCGAGCCCCCCCCAACCCCCCAAAAAAGTACAGGGAACTGGAAGATGCTTAGCATTACCAGTAGGGATGTAAGTTGGGGCCAATACGTTGGAAAGTAATTTGGTAAGTATAGCCTGTAACTTAGAAATTCCTTTGCTCACAATGCAAACTTGAGTCATTACCAGGGAGAGTGAGGGCCAGTTAGAAGCCCAAACTTCACCTGCACGCAGCCTACTTATGTAGTTAATCCTCACTTGTACCTCACATCTCTATGATAAATAAATACATACATACATACATACATACGTAAAATAGTAGCAGATCTCAAAAAAAAGAAATTCCTCTGCTAAGGAGACATGTACAAGAATGTCCTCTCAAGCATTATTAGTAACTGTAAAAAACTGGAAAAAACACAAATGCCACCAACCACAAGAATAAATAAATAGTGGCTATTCATCAGCGGAATTCTCCACAACAGCAAAAATGCAAGAACCTAGATATATATTAAAATAGGCAGATTTTAATTTTCAAAATAACCAAGTGGAAAAAAACAGTTGCAAAATGTTATATTCAGTACACTATTTATGTAAACACAACACAACAAAATTAACCCTACAAACACAGTCAAGAATGAAAATACTGACTTGAAGAGTACAAGCCAATTTCAGAACAGTGAATGCTTCTGCAGACAGAATGAAGGGAATGGAAACTGGGAGAAGAGAGAGGCTCACCTTTAACTATAGTACTTCATACTTTTTGTTTCAAAATTAAGCTAAAATAACAAAATATTAATATTTGACAACTCACAATGATGGATAAACAATAATTACATAATTTCTACACTTTTCTGTAGTTTTAAAATCTAGCTAAGTTAATAAAAACAAGAACAAAACACATCGCTTCCAAACAGTTGAAGGAATAAGGAAAAAAAAACTTGATGTGTATACATATGAAGTCAAAATACAGAAATATGAATGGAAAGGACGAACATTAACTTTAGGATAATGATTATCATCCCTGGAAATGGCACAGGCAAGGGGTAAAAAAGAGACACTACTTGTATCAGTAATACTTTCTATCTTTAAAAATATATCTGAATCTGGAAAATGTGAATTCTGGGTGATGAGTAGTGAAATGTTTTACTTATTTCTCTATTTTCTGCATCCTTAAGTATTTCATATTTGAAAACTGAAAACAAAAAATAAAAATAGATTATGTAGTCAGAAACATTTAGAAATGTTTTCTGTAAATTATTTTTTTACCAAGATAAATTAAAAAATAGTTAAAGAACATGTCACCTTTGTGGGAAGGTTGTATTTTCCATCTGGAAGAGCAAAACTCTGAACTTCTCCACATGCAGCACAAAGAAAAGCCATCTTGGTGCAAAGAGGCTTTATATTACTGACACGAACCACTGTCCCTCTTAGAGCAATGTATTTTCCATAGTAATTTGCTCGGACATTCCTGAGCTGTGTCAAAGGCTCATAGTTGTATACCCTAAAAACAAAATAGGAACATATTTATTTATAAATTTATAGTGAACAGAAAGTTGAAGTTGTCTATATTTTCACAAGTTCCTTTCAGAAGCAACTACGGAAGTCTCAAACCATAGCATTCTTATTTATGTCAGAAATCTTGCAAGAACTAGGTTATTTTTAAAAACAACATGCTAAATCTTCCCTTCTCTTCTTATCCCATAGGCTGTTCTCTAGGGAAAAAGAAGAAAAATTTATAATGTTAAAAAAAAAAAGAAGAATCTACAGATTCAAAAACTTGTGGGTTTGTAACTTCTTTCTAAAGAACTGTTACAAAGTGTCTTCTATAAATTCTGGAAAAGAAAGAACCCTAATGACTACCTTATACAGCTCTAATGAAATTAAAATAGTGATGAATTCAAGAAAAACAAAATAATTTTATTTAATCCCCTGTATCTGACAGAAACCTAATAAGTTAACAAAATACACACCCCTTAATGTATTACAGGTTGAATACATAATCCTTATACAAAATGCTTGGGACCAGAAGTGTTTAGGATTTTCTCAAATTTTGAAATATTTGCATTATTACTCATTGAGTATCCCTAATCTGAAAATCTGAAATTTGAAATGCTCCAGAGAACATTGCCTTTGAGTATTGTGTCAGCACTCAATGTTTTGAAATTTTGAGATTAGGTAAGCTCAAGCTGTACAAGAATTATTAAATTTTCAGGGTCTTGATAAGTTCACATCAAAACCAATGTTTACAAAAATTTGCATGCTGAGAAATGAACTTTTTCTTTTTCTTTTTTTTTTTTATTTTGAGTCGGGGTCTCTCTGTCACCCAGGCTGAAGTGCAGTGGCATGACCACAGCTCACCATAGCATTGACCTCCTGTGCTCAGGCAACCCTCCCACCTCAGACTCCTATGTAGCTGGGACTACCATGCCTGGCTAATGTTCTTATTTTGTACAGAGATGAGGTCTCACTATGCTGCCCAGGCTGGTCTTTAACTCCTGGACTCAAACAATCCTCCTGCCTCAGCCTCCCAAAATGCTGGGATTATAGGTGTAAGCCACCGCACCTGGCTTGGGAAATCAACTCATTTAGGAAGAAAATGTTGATTTCTGTCATGATATCTTTGAATAATTTTCAGTGGGTTCACTTTGGTATGATAATCAATGAGACAGCAAGGAACTCATACCCTTTTTACTGATTTCCTTGTTTTTATAAAATGAGTTTCTCATTCTTAAACAGCCTTCAATGCCTGATTCTAAGGAATACTTTAGTACATCCACTTCCTCACCTTGCATGAATGTGCGGCACATTCACCATTGTTTCTCCATCACTAGACAATCCTTCTTGGGCTCGTAGTTCAGCTGCATGCCTTTCAAGGTCCTTAGTTAATACCTAAACAGAACAGACATTGACTTTAAAGTTGGAAAACAAAATAAAATATCCTCTTTCAGCAGAACTCTTTTATAGTTTGTAAACAGTTCAGAACAGAATAAAAGTAGAACAGAAAAAGTCTAATAGCCCCTTAAAAATCTAATATTTAGTTACGACTACTTAATATTTACTTATGACTACTTAATATTTAGAGTTATGACTACTTAATTTATCATCGTTTTATTTGGGGTTTTGCTGTCCCTGGTCCAAAAAACTCCAGCATCTGTCTGCTACTTTCTTTTTTTTTTTTTCTTTTTGAGTTGGAGTCTCACTCAGTAACCCAGACTGGAGTGCAGTGGCCACTCCTGGCCACCACAGCCTCGACCTGCTGGGCTCTGGCGATCCTTCCACCTCAGCCTTCCAAGTAGTTAGAACTACAGGCGCGCGCTACCACGCCCAGCTAGTTTTTGATTTATAGAGATGAGGTCTCGCCAAGTTGCCTAGGCGGGTCTCAAACCCGCGGGCTCAGGCAATCCACTCACCTCAGCCTCCCAAAGGCGCGGGATTACAAGCTGAGCCACCGAGCCGGACTGTCTGCTACTTTCTATCCAACTAACTCTAATATTAAAAGTCTTTACACATGTGATGATGTCCATTTATCCTTCTTGCTGAAAGAGGTCTTGTCCATGAGGTCTTGTCTACCAGGTCTTCCAGTGCTCTTAACCAGGTTTCCCCCCACTGTCTAGCTCTTATAAGATGACTTTTCTAGGGAAAAGATCAGGGATTCAAGGTCTGTCACCTGGTAGGTGTGTGAACTAGGGTGAGTTTCTTAAATCACTCCTAGTCCTGGTTTTTCCCAGCTGTAAAATGGGGAAGTAACAACATGCGCCTCCAAAGGCTGTTGTGAGGATTAAATGAATTAGTACATGGAATGTGCTTAGCATAGCTCCTGCCACACAGTAAGCACTCAGTAAATATTAGCGCTTGTATAAAAAAAAAAAGTCGCTATATTAGTCCCCCACACCATTACCTCCTGGTTCTAACTTTGAAATGTTTTTCTTTGTCGTTGTTTAGAAACAGGTTCTCACTCTGTGACTCAGGCTGGAATACAGTGGCATGATCATAGCTCACTGCAGCCTCAATCTCTTTGGCTCAAGTGATCCTCTAGCCTCAGCCTCACAAGTAGCTGGGATTGCAGGTGCACACCACCATGACCAGATAAGTTTTTTTTAAAAGTTTTATAGGCCAGGCATGGTGGCTCATGGCTATAATCCCAGCACTTTGGGAGGCAGAGGCAAGAGGACTGCCTGAGCCCAGAAGATCGAGACCAGCCTGGACAACATGGCAAGACCCTGTCTTTATAATAAAATAAAAAAACTAGCCTGGAGTGGTGGTATGCGCCTGTAGTCTCAGCTACTTGGAAGGCTGAAGCAAAAGGACTGCCTAAGATCAGCAGGTTGAGGCTGCAGTGAGCTGTGATTGTGCCACTGCACTCTAGCCTGGGCAACAGAGTGTGACACTGACTTAAAAAAAAAAATTGTAGAGGTAGGTTCTCACCATGTTGCCCAGGCTTATCTTGAACTCCTGGCTTCAGGCAATTCTTCCACTTCAGCCTCACAAAGTCCTGGGACTACAGGCATGAGCCACTGCACTTGACCAAAAATTATTTTTCTATTTCTTCAGATTCACTGATTAGTCAATAAAGGGAAATAAAGACAATCTTGACTTAACACGCACTGCCTTGGCAGTTAACATTAAATATTAGGTATAAAGCAGCTTGCTAACAATCTAAGAGGCAAAATAAGATGCATACATACAGCTACACGCCGAGCAAAAAGGCTCATGCTTGTAATCCCAGCACTTCAGAAGTCCAGGGTGGAGGGATTGCTTGAGCCTAGGAGTTCAAGACCAGCCTGGGCAACACAGCAAAACCTTGTCTCTACAAGAAATCAAAAAATTAGCTGGGCATGGTGGCATGCACCTGTATTCCCAGCTACGTGGGAGACTGAAAAGGGAAGACTGCTTGAGCCCAGGAATTCGAGGCTGCAGTAAGCTGTGATTGTGCCACTGCACTCCAGTCTGGGCAACAGAGTGAGACCTCAACTCAAAACAACTAAACAAACAAAAAGATGCACATTTAGAGCTGCAATTGTTATAAGAACCTTAAAGATGTACAGACAAAATGCTATGTGACTTTTGTAAAGAGGTCATTAGAACGGTTTCACAGAGACGACTGATCTGGGCCTAAAGAATTTGTATACATGAGGGAAGGGAATTCTATGCGGAATGTACAGCATGTGCAAAAGGTAGCAGTGTTCAGAGAATACTACAGGGAGCACAGTTTAGTTGGACTGGAGTGAATGAAAGACAGTAGGGGAGAAATGAAGTTGAGCCAGATCATGAAAGGCCTTCAATTCCACATAAAGGATTTCTACCTCACTTGGTAACAGTTACCACAGTCTCCCAGGAGGTCATATTTTACAAAGTATGGCAAAAGCTTAGGAAGGATAATGAAGGCGTAGCCTAAGACAGAGGCAGTAAGGATGGAGAGGAGGCGGATTTAGGAGACATTTTAGAAAGAGAAATGAAATAATGGAGAAATATTGAGCCAAGTGAGTCTGAAGACAACAGTCAAGGTTCCCAGTTTGGGTTACCAGCAATATACTCATCTTTGTGATGAACTGCTCCTAGCACCTGGATATCCTTACCTGACCTGCTCTAAATCCAAATTCTAGCCACCTCTTTAAGACTGATTAGACCCCACCACCTACATAAAGTCTTCCTCTGAGCTTTTCCCATTCTTCTCCAACAGCTGAGGATCTCATCTTCACCTCTGCATACACCCAGTCCTTTGTCTATGCCTGCCCTGAAATTTGGTACTCTTCACCCCAAAGCATTTATCAGTTTGCTAGCCTAAAAATCGCTTTCACAGATGTTGTGTTACCTGACCCTGGAAAAACTCTGGCAGGCAGAGGACAAACTGTTATTTCCATCTGATGTACAGGAAATTTCAGGGAAATGAAATGGTTTGCCTCATGTCAGAACCTAAGTCTGAGGTTGGTCTTTTTGTACCAAGTTCATAACTGATAAAACCATGATGCTTTGTCTTTTTTTTTTTTTTGAGTCAGAGTCTCACTCTGTCACCCAACTGAGCTCAGGCAATCCTTCTGCCTCAGCTTTCCAAGTAGCTGGAACTACAGGTGCGTGCCACCACACCTGGCTAATAATATTTTGATTTATTGTAGAGATGAGGTCTTACCAAGTTACCCAGGCTGGTCTCAAACCTGTGAGCTCAGGCAATCCTATCACTTCAGCCTCCCAAAGTTCTGGGATTATAGGTGTGAGCCACCATGCCCGACTGATGCCTTGTCTTTCATCCCTATGAGACTGCATATCTCCTTGAAAACAAGGTTTAATTTCTGCACAATCTTAAGCAAGATTAAGCAAATCCAAATAAATCAGAGGTAGATATTTTATTTAGGTAAGCAATTATACATAGAATAAATGGCATCTTTTAGAACAGGACTGCAATCTTTGTGTCCTTACCAACATCTTTTGGTAAAAGCTAAGTATCCTTTAGAGAAGGTACCATCACTGTAAAATCTTTCTTTATAATTTAGACAAAATGTGCATAAAATATTCACCTGATGTACTGCCAAACCCATGCAAGCCAAGGTTTTCTCAGGCGCATCTCTTAGTTCATTTGCTATATTTGGTATCAAGCTAGTTATTTCATTGTCTTTTGTCAGTTCTTTAAAATCCACCAAAATACTTCCCTTCCTTTCTATTTCATCCTATAAAATATAAAAGTATGGAAACAATAATTGTTTGTTTGGCATCAATTATCATAACTGAGCATTCACTTTGAGAAAGCAAATAACATTTGCATGGAAATAATGTTAAGTACAATATAAGTATAAGCTTTATGCTACGCATGGTTCTGGTATTTTAAATATATTAACTTATTTATGCCTCTTAAGAACCCTTTGAGGTGGGTATTTATACTACTATCTCCAATTGAAAGAGAAAACTGAGGCACAGATAAGTTAAGTAATTCATCAAAGTCCACACTACAGGTTAAGTGGCAGAGCTGGGGTCTGAACCAAGACAGTCTGACTCCAGTTCGTATCACAATCACTAGCACCTCAAATACAATAAGACATCACATAAGAGTAGACTGGTAGCTCTGTTGTAAAGGAATCTTACCTTGTCATATAAATCAATATGCCTTGTGAAAAACTTTTCAAATGCTTGAATCTTCTCCATAAAAGGAGAGCTATCACTGTAAACTAATCCAAGAAATATGGCATTAGCCCCAATAATTACACACGTACAAGCATATTTTTCATGAAACAAAAGAAACACTACATACACAACAGATGCTTTTTTTCTAATTGCTTTGTATTCTGATTACATTTGGATATCTGATTATATTTGGATAAGAAATGGTATAGAATATACAGTTAAGATTCTAAAACAAGTTTAGGTCTATGTAATCTAAAATGCAGACAGGAAGTATCTCTCTCTAAAAACCCCAATAGCTGAGAAACTTCATATTGAATCTTTGACACCTAACAGGACACATTAGTTCAAATAGCTTACACAATAAGCTATAATAAAGTCAAAGCCAGACACATAAGCAGTACAATGAAGTAGTTTTGAAGCACAGCTGGTCAACCCTAAGGTGCCTCTTGAACTCCATCTTTAGGATAGGTCCAAATATCACTTATAGTGTTCTGAGCTACCTGCTAGGGGAACAATGTGAGTGTTGGTAGCTAATGCTTCCTAAAGCAAAAACAGATCACTTATGAAACACATCTGTCCATCAACAGAAAAACAAAGACTCCCACTAGAGAAAACATTTGTAAAGTACTCTATTTATCACAAAATGAATACTGAGTGCCTGATATGGGGCAGGGTCCTTGACCTTAAGCAGTGTAGTCTAGTAGGAAAAAGGTACATATATAAAACCCATACCTCAAGAGACATAAAACACAGATATTTTAAGAACACAGAAGACAGTTCCCCACACCTATATGGACAGAGGTATATCAACTGGTGTTTTTTTCTTTTTTTTTTTTTTTTTTGAGTTGGAGTCTCTGTTGCCCAGGCCGGAGTGTAGTGGCCACACTGCTCACGGCCACTGCAGCCTCGACCTCCTGGGCTCAGGTGATCCTTTTGCCTCAGCCTTCCAAGTAGCTGGAACTACAGGCACACGCCACCAACCCGGTTAATTTTTTGATTTATTGTAGAGACGAGGTCTCGCTAAGTTGCCTAGGCTGGTCTCGAACCCATGGGCTCAGGCAGTCTTCTCACCTCGGCCTCCCAAAGTGCTGGAATTACAGGCTGAGCCACTGCGCCTAGCTGTGTGTGTGTGTGTGTGTGTGTGTGTGTGTTTTAAAAAAACGGATCATTTGTTGTGTAAAGTTTTTCACAGTCTTGATTTTGTCATTCTATGATTTTGACATGTTCCTCTGGTCCCTCTATTTTTTGTCAACTGGATGTTAGAGGCGGATGCTTGATCAAATTTATGTTTTGTTTTTCCCTTGTTAGTTTCCTGTGCTTCCTTCAGGGACTTTATAAAGTCTGCATGTCTGGTTTTTTGCTTTTGTGATTGTTGTAGCCAGAGCTGCTTGAGTGTTGCTGAGATCATTATATTTTATCTAGGGTTCTTGTAGGATTGACTTAGTGTTCATTACACTCTGACCTTTCTGGCTTCCAATAGTTTTTCTGTTTTCCTTGTATCCTGGATTACTTGTTCACAGTTTCCTTCTGTTTTTCTGTGTGCACTTTAAGTGTTTTATGTTCTTTAAGGTTGTGTCTTGGTTACTCTTCTCACTCTGAATACAAGTACTCCTTGTGTGATTTTTCCTTGGTTTAGTTAGCCTCTTCTGCTCTGATTATCCAGAGTTCCTAGCTCAGACTCCAGAATCTAAGAATCTAATCCAGAAGCTAAGCTCCAAAATCACATCTCTAAAGCTTTCTTGGTGTCCTGCAACTTTTCTGGGCTGCTGGATCCTCATATTCTTCTGCCTTTTTTCCTACCTCAGTGAATACTACTTATTTGTCTTTTATCCATCTTCCCCTGAAAGGCAGTACAGATTAAAGGTTAAGAACTCTGGCTCTGGAGCTAGACTACCAGTTTACCTGGGACTGTACATTTTGTTGACTGTTTATTAGTTAGCTATTCTTGGGCCACTTACCTAACTTTTTTTTTTGAGTTGGAGTCTTACTCTGTTGCCCAGACTGGAGTGCAGTGGCCGCTCCTGGCCACCACAGCCTCGATCTGCTGAACTCCGGCTATCCTTCCGCTCAGCCTTCCAAGTAGCTGGAACTACAGGCGCGTGCTACCAGGCCCGGCTAATTTTTGATTTAGTGTAGAGATGAGGTCTCGCCAAGTTGCCCAGGTGGGTCTTGAACCCGCGGGCTCAGGCAATCTACTCACCTCGGCCTCCCAAAGTGCTGGGATTACAGGCTGAGCCACCGAGCCTGGCTAGTCCTGTAGTTTTAAATACTATCTTTTTTTTTTTTTTGAGTTGGAGTCTCACTCTGTCGCCCAGACTGTAGCACAGTGGCCGCTCCTGGCCACCGCAGCCTCAACCTGCTGGGCTCCAGCGATCCTTCCGCCTCACCTTTCCAAGTAGCTGGAACTACAGGTGCGCGCTACCACACCCGGCTAATTTTTTGATTTATTGTAGAGATGAGGTCTCACCCAGTTGCCCAAGGGGCCCTCAAACTCGCGGGCTCAGGCAACCCACTCAACTCAGCCTCCCAAAGCGCTGGGATTACAGGCTGAGCCACCG
>CAUYQG010237555.1:0-50509 GCA_963574415.1 Tarsius wallacei | reverse complement strand
TGGGCTGTCTGCCTGCTTTCTTGATGGTTTCTTTGGTTTTGCAGAAGCTTGTCAGTTTAATAAGGTCCCACTTGTCTATCTTATCTCTTATGGCTCATGCGTTTTGGGTTTAGTTCAGGAATTGAATGCCAGTTCCAATTTTCATAAGGGTGTGTCCTGCATTTTTTAAGGTTCTTATGGTTTGAGGTTTTACATTTAGGTCTCTGATCCATTTAGAGTTAACTTTTGTGTATGGGGATAGAGTCTTCTGCATGTGGTCAGCCAGTTTTCCTAGCACCATTTACTGAATAGGTTCTCCTTTCCCCAGTGGTAGGTGGTGGAGGCTTTGTCGAAATAAAACTTTTGATTGAACAGATGATAGCCATCTACCAATCAGTATCATCTGTTCATTCAATATACTCTGTGGGAGGATAGAGACCATAAGTACCAATTAGCAAACATGGATGACCTAATCACTTTGACTATCAATCCCTCAACACCCTCACCAAAGGCCTTCCAGGACTTTTTCATTAGTCCATCTCAACACCGAAAAACTTTTTCACCTTCTGTTTCAGGGGAGTTGAGTTTAGCCTTTCAAGTATTCTTTGTAGTTTAAAAATGCTTTTTAATAAAGAAAACAATGCTTTCCAACAAACATGTATGCATTAGACAGTACTATGCCCTAGTTAGAAAGAAGAGCTATCTGCAGTGATACTGGAAGATGTATATCTTACATTGTTGTTTTTCTGTTTTTTGTTTTTCCTGCTGGCACTGTTTTTGAGGGATAATAGGGCAAAGATAAAGAAGCTGACATGGAGTAGTTTATATTTATCTTTCCTTGAGAGGGAGTCCCAAATATAATCATAATCTTGAGGTAATCAACGTGGCCATGAAGTTTTCCTCAGTTTAACTAAACTTTCGATAGGTTTCTTTCTGACTATAGGCCTCTGACCTTTCTTTTTTATGGCATTTGCTTTAGAAAACTTCACTGTAAATTTTTCTCTGCCCCTTCCACAACCCAAAAATGTCTTTCTCAAGGACCTGGGAGCCATTTCTTTGAAATGTAATCATTGAAAGACATTGTGCCCCTTTCCTCCAGTTCTCCCACTCCCTATATCTCATTGTCTTCATGTGGAAAGAAGGTATAATAAAACATTTCCATGAAATTTCAAGAGTTAGAGTTATTATAAGTGAAGTATTAAGTTATTGGAGGCACTCAGTCAATGTTTATAATTCTGAATATAAAGATATATGTGTTTGATAGAAAAATGCTTTTTAAAAATGGTTTTTAATAAATCACCTAAAACTCTTTCACCTTCTGTTTCACTGGAGTTTAATTTAACCTTTTGAATATTCTTTGTTGTTTAAATCAATCTGAAACCATTTTTATTTGACAGAGTCCTTTAAATAGCAGCTTGCTATGCAAATTTATAATTAAACTTTATTGATGCTAACTAGTTAAGGTATATGATACTCTCCAATAACAATTTTGCATTTATAGAAGACCCTTGGTATGGCTTAAATTTGTAGACGTGGAGAAAGTATCAGTTTTAAGTTGATAGGCAACAACTGATTTAGTGTGCATTTATTTTTTTAAGAAAGCCACTGACTCTTTGGATATAAATATTATTTGACAAAAGATAAGTTTGACAGAATATTGAATTATATTTAGAAGGACACTATCCTTGAGTCATAGCTTCATTTTTTTTCAGAATTTATTGTAATTTTCTTTTTGATTGCCATCCTAAATTTAAATATCTTTGGTAGGTTGTTCTAACAGATCTCTGTGACTAAAGAATAGCTTTATGGCTTGGCTTCTCTGTCAGTTTATCTTTTGTTTAATCTTGGATTTTTTTCTTCATTTGTTTGTTTATTTAATAACTTTGGCCAACTTTCATATTTACTTCAAATGACTTTTCTTTTTCCTTTTAGTGCCTAATTTTTAAAAAATATATTTATTTTCAAAGTGTTAGGGATGGAAAGAGCAAGCTATATAATGAGTTAGAGATATAATAAATAAGACATAATTTCTGTCCTGAAATGTTTAAAATTATAATGGAGAGAGAAGTAAGTGAATGGTAATATAATATAGTAGACTTTATGTAGTTATTATAGACTGAATAGGAAAAAAACATATACTGGACAAATAATCTCAATCCATCCTTGATAGTAATATTGGGGGAAGTAGTGGATGCATGCAGGTTTGTGGAAGAAAACATTATGTCAAATGGGTTTCATGGGAAAGGATTCTAAGTGCTGAAGATGGTGGTAGAAGTAGGTGGAGAGGGAGAGTTTTAAAAAGGCAAAGAGAAAGTGTCACGTTAGGGAGTTTGGACTTGATCATAGGTGTGAAAGACCTATTGAGGTATTTTGTAGTTGGAAAACAGCATCATCCTATCTGAGATTTAGGAGAAAAAAATCTTGTTTTAATATGGAGAATGGTTTGAAGATTGCATTTGAGTTTTTATAAAATTCTTAATTTGTTTTCTTAATAATTATAAGAGGACTTAATTATTAAGCAGATTTATTATTGTGACTATATAGCATCAACATAACCACTAGGCAGTAAAAATGTTTGACCAAACTAACAATTATACTGTTACCTTTTTATTGTTATATTGTTATTATATTATTATGTTTTCCTTTTTTGTCAAAAAAAATACCCCCAAAATTATAATGATCTTCTAGCCAACTTATGTTCACAGATAAAGTCATTAAGAGATATGAATGCTGGTAAAGTGCCCAAAGCTACAAGGTTATAACTATATTTGGGTTGGTAGCATGAATACTTTGCTCCTAAAATTAAAAAAAAATCAAGACTATCTCACTCACAAATCTCTTTCTAAGTGGGATTTTATTTTTTAATGAAAATTGAGACAGATATTTTATTTCATATTGCAACATATAGAAAGTGAATGTTGGTCAATGAGACAACTCATAACTCAAATCAATTCATCAGAAGCAAGAGCCTAGAGTTAGGTGTGGAAAATGGGTGAAGATGCAAGCATAGTCTTCCGTCAATTTGCAGCAAATTGGGAATACCTTTGGACTTTTCATGGTTAAATTGGAGATTAGACTCTTTACTTTCTGTTCTTAAGGACCTCTAGGCCAAATTTGCATATGTCTTAACATTGTATAGTACTTTATAGTTTCATACTTTTCAAGCAGTGAAATCTTATAATAATCCCATTATATAGCTGGGCAATATTTTTGTTGCTCTATAAAATACGACTCTAACACATGCAGAAAAAAATTATTGCACTGTGAATCTCAGTCCAAACTTGTTATGTTTTTATTTTCAGTCAAGTGCTTTAAGCTATTGTCACAGTGTGTTCATTACCTCTCACTTAAAAAAAAAAAAAGCTCCCTTTGAGTATACACAAAGTGTATATGCAGTAACGTTTCTGATGATCTTTTATTACATTGAAGTATATCTATCCAATGTAGGAAGTCATGGTTACAAATAACTAGAATAATTTATTTGAGTAGATTACCTGATATCTTTAATTTATCTGCTTGGATTGCTCCTTCACCCTCTTTCCACCTACTCTGTGGTCTGTGAAGCTGATCTACATAGCTTGCTTAATGGTGCCTTTGCCCTCTGAATTCTTGTTGTCTTTGATCAATGAGAGACCCTAGCAGAAGATCAGAGGCAGATGAATGAAGACTGGTTATATATTTCCCCAGGCAACCTTTTACTGAGTCATCATCTATTAACTGCATCCCTCTGGGTGACCTCTCTAGGTTCTGGAAACTACTCTGCCCTTTCAGCAGTAGGGGGAGTTAGGTTCCCTGCTGTTGCTAATCTGAGTGTATTAATATTTTTTCTTACTCCTATCCTTAAACTCTGTCCACATTTATATCAACTGATCTTTTACTTAGAAGTCTTCTCTACTGATCCAGTTTGAATATGTTTATTTAGAATTGTCATTTTATTGGAGAAGCATATGAAAATTGCACTAGTGTGAAGCTTGTGCTAATAGGAGGCAGCATAGAGAGTACTTAAGAGAACAGTGTTGGAGCCACAGCTTGATTTCTAGCCTGGTTCTCCACAGTGTGACATTGAGCACATATCTTCATGCATTTGTCCCGCAGTTGTCTTATTTGTAAAAGAAATGAATATGTAAATTAAGTATAAATGTGTATACAAAGAATGGAACATCACTGTCCAATAGCATTGAGAACTATAAATATGTGATTTCATATTTTCAAAAGTCACTTTAAAAAGAGTAAAACAAATAGGTAAAACTGATGTTTACATAGTGTAATATGTATTTACTTAACCCAATATATTCAGAATATTTTCATTTCAACATGTAAACAGGATAAACATAATTTTCAAAAATAGTTTACATTTTTATGTACAAAGATGTACCAAAAATCCGGTGTATACTCTATACTTACAGTACATCTCAATTTGAATGTAGCCACATTTCAAAAGCTCAAGGGGCCACATGTGACTAGTGGTTTTCTTAGTGAACACCACAGCTTTAGTAGTTATTTTAACCTACACTTATGTTAGGGATCAGAAGATGTTTGAAAATATGGTGCTTTGGCATGAAGCAGCCTCAAGATCTCTCTGACCTTACCCACACTCATCTCTTAATTCTGTAACTCGCCCAAAGTGCAGGATGAAGTTGTTCTCTGAAGTTCCTTGTTCTACCTAGAAACCGGAGCTGCCAAAGAGAGATGCAACAGCCTTCTCTGAAGCTCATTAACAGGAGAAAATTAAAATTCCTATCACAAAGGAAGAGAGGCTGAAAATTAAAAACAACAGCTAGAGCCCTAACTATTCCCAAACCATCGTCTTTTTTTGTCCTATTCAACTTTAAAAAATATATATTTCAGAAAAAAAAAAATCATCTAAGCAGTAGGCTTATTCATTTTCCCCTAAAAAATTATTTGCTATCTCTCAAATTACCACATTTTTCCTATCTCTCCTTTCTCTGTGAAGAAGAGTATATGAGCACCTGTACCTCATTGAGTTATTGGGAAATCATTGCCCTGTGATTCCCCCATACTATGCCTAATAAATAAATTCATATGCCTTTTTTCTTCTATTAACTTGCTTTAGGCCAGTTTGTTTTTAGTGAACCTTCATAGATTGAAGAAGAAAGTTTCCCCTTTTCCCCCTACATGTATTTGAACAACTAATTAACCACTTCCTGTATTCTTCTGTTAACCAAAACATGCTTATAAGATACGGAATGCCTAGAGTTTACAGGTAACATTTTTATGCAGTAGTTCCCACTTATCCACAAAGAGACTTTCAAGACCCCTGTTAATAGTACTGAAAACCACAGATGGTGCCAAATCCTACATATGTATGATTTTTTTTCTATACATACATACCTAGGATAAAATTTATGAATTAGGCGCAGTAAGAGATTAAGAACAATAAATCATAATACAATAGAGCAAAAGTTATATAAATGTTGGTATATGTAATAAAAAGTTGACTGATTTTTTATTTTAATTTTATATGTATAAAGGATAAAATAAAATGCTTATATCTTGTCATTATCATTTTAATGACATTTTAATTTCAACCAATATTTTTTACTACTGACCACAGTTCTTCTACAGCAAGTCCCCTGAGGACAGGTGTCACATTTGTTTTGTTTGCCACTATATTCTCAGTGCTAGAATGGTGGCTGGCTCAAAGTAGATGCTCAGCAAATGTTTGTTGACAGATTGACTGACTTGTTCTTTCCATATGGCGCCTCCTACCACACAAGCCAGTTGGTTTTTCAGTTTATAGTTTGCTGTCACATTTTTAAAAACATGGTATTGTTTTATTTACAACAGACATAATTTTACAGTCTTTTTATCTAAGAAAAACATTTCTAGTCTTCTAGCAGGGGAAAACTCGTGCAAAATTTAACTCAGTAAATTTAGACTTGATGTGTTATTAGAACAATGCCTTGCTGGGAGAGAATAAATAAAATTAAGTCTATCTGTTCTTGAGAAGGTCAAAAACACTTGGTTTTCATATGTTCTGGGGAGCTGTGAATAAATATCTAACAAACCTCATCTAGATTCACAATCTGTTCATCAAAAAACCTAAAATTATCTTCTTCTTAAACAGCCCTATTAACAGAAATGGACTATGTTTATACACATATAACAAAAATTGAAAAAATCAAAAAAATTCCCTGAGTTTAGCCTAACAAATACATAGATAGTTATTGAATTGACTCCCTCCACTCCACACTGATGATGAAGACTTAGGCACAGTGTAACTAAAGAGGTGTAAGTATTTAAGTTAGAATTAGGATCCTTCCTGAGGGACTTACCAATATATATTTTTTTTCTTTTAGTTCCCCAAACATGTTGTATCAAAATGTTATATACATGAAAAGTACATATATCATGAGTGTATAACTTGAATTCTAAGTGAATATACTATGAACAATTTGAAGATCACAAGAGAAGCTATTACCAATAGCCCAGGAGCCTCTCTTGTGTTTTCTTCTAGTAATCATTCCTTCTGATAGTAATTAATATTCGTACCTGATTGCTGCAGATTCCTTTTACCTACATATGAACTTTACACAAATAGAATCACCTGGTATATATTCTGTTGTGTCGGGCTTATTTCATTCAGTAAATGTTTAGACAACTCATTCATATTTGTAGCTGTAGTTTTTTTGTTCTCTTTGATTCCTGGCATTCTGCTGTACAGATATACCACATGTCTTTATACATTCTACTAGTGGTAGATATTTGGGTTGAACTCAGTTTTGGCTAGTGTGAATAGCACTGCTCTGAACATCGTTGCACATCCTTTAGAAACATAAGAACACTACATGCTGAATGTTCACCTAGGAGTGGAAAGTCTAAGTAATAAGTTGTGCAGATGTTAACTTGTAATAGCTATTGTCAGACAGTCTCTTCTGAGTTATTTTACAAAAAAAAAAGGCAAAAGGGATTTAGTCATAGAAACTTCAACTATTGGTCATATTAGAAAATATGATATATACGAGCATTTGTTAATCTCTAGATTCATTAGACTATTTCTGTTCTTGAAAGAAAAAAATATGTTAGCTGACAGTTAACAGCCCTTATGTGTTTTTAAAATTTTAATGCTGTTCTCTGGTGTGGCTCTTTGAGCTATGGCTGCCACCATGCTTCCTGGCTTTGGCCCCCTCCCCCACCTTGGAGAGATGAATCTTCTCTCTCCCTTCTCTTTCTCTCTCTAATTTACTTTTAAATAAGCTACATTTTTAAATCTAAAAAAAAAATTAATGCTGTTTTAATTTTTCAAAATTGTAAACATAGATTTGCTGATAAAATTCTGATTAACAGTAGGAACATATTACACTCATAAATATGATTTATTTTCTAAGTATGTCAGTATGCCCATAGGAATGGTATTGGAAATG
Source organism: Tarsius wallacei (assembly GCA_963574415.1). Taxonomy (NCBI): domain Eukaryota; kingdom Metazoa; phylum Chordata; class Mammalia; order Primates; family Tarsiidae; genus Tarsius; species Tarsius wallacei. The sequence goes on along the minus strand of CAUYQG010237555.1, from coordinate 43,145 downwards.
ACATTTTGTCATTTGCCTATATAAAGTCAAGTGTACATTATACTGTTTAGAAATGGATTTTTCTCTCTTCAGAAACCCCATGAAAATGTGCTCAGCTTTGTTTCCTTGTATATATAGTACTTCACTCTCAATAATATTTAAAAATTCTTATATATTCTTATGTACATATAAATTATCATATATGCTTATATTGTCATTTCCATGACTGTATGCAGTTTACAAGTTCTCAATATTTTAAAAGTCTCTGTTATATAGACTGTACACAAACTTGCCTTAAAACACACTCTCAAGCAGACTATGGCTAATTTAAAACATATTTTTTATTTTGCAGATTAAATCAGACACAAACATTTTAAAATTCGTAATATCCCATAAGAGACAAGGAATGTTCAAGCTCCAAAATTTAATTTTTGAATCTCAAATATCAACAAATCAATCTATCTTCCTGAGGAAAAAAGCAACAAATTACTATTCCAAATTGCTCTCCCCACATTCTTCCCAAAATATCTTCTTCTTTTTTAAAAATTTTATTTCAATAGCTTTAGGGGGTACAAATAATTTTTGCTTACATGAATGCATTGTATAGTGCCAAAGAAGTCTGAGATTTGTGTACCCACCACTCACACATATTTTAACCATGTTTTCTGCCACCAGATGCATGCAGGACAGGAATGGTATTATATTTATTTTGGTATTTATGGAATCTAACCTACCTCAAGGAATACTACAAACATGACTATGCTTAACCGAATTAAAATTTTATCTCTTCTGTCTAAGCTTAAGGTAAACAAAATTATCTAATTGTCAAATCGAGCAAAGAAGATGGTTTCTTCTTTGAAGAAACAGACAACCCTCCCTTCCTTGATGAAATTAATTTTTTACAGTGGTTTCCACTGTTCCAATTTTTTGTGTGTTATTTATGTATTTCTCGGTATCTGGAATTCCATGTTGTATTACTCTGCTACCACATTCCCTCCATTTTTCAACACATTGACCTTAGATTTCTCCCACTATATGCTTAGCTATGGCATCGACTATCTTGTCCTCAAATCATATATGCAACTCAGTCCTCTTTCCTGAGAAATGTATTTAAGCCCTATTTATGCAACTACCTACTTACATAATTACCTGCATATCTTAGCTCTGTTTAAAACTCAATTTAGTTTTGTATTTTTTGCTGTGAACTAGCATTTTGTCTTGTATCTTCTATTTTGGTTAATGGGTACCTGTTGGGGCTGAGAAGCCAACATCCCAAAATATGATGTTTGTACATGCTGAACTGAAGAAGAAGCCCTGAGTTCTCTTTGCCCCCTACCATTCCACTGCCTCTCCCTAGGCAAGGAATAAAGTTCTCTGAAGTTTCCTTGTCTACCTAAGTCTGGATGTACCAAAGAAGAAAACAATTATGTCCTGTTCCTTTCTTGAGTTTTCATTAACTGAATTCATTGCAGGAAGGAAGACTAAAGTCTGTCAACACACCCGAAAAGACTTTAGTCTCAAACAATTAGCTGCTCTGTGAGCCCAACAGACTTTGCCTCAGAAGATTGTATGCTCCAAGTCCCTTGAATTCCCCTAAAAATTATTTATTATCCTCTTAAAATCATCTGTACTTCCTCATCTCCCTTTCCCCTAAGAAGTATGGTATATAAGCATCTCTACCACCCTGGGATATTAGGCAATCATTTTGTGATTCTCCCCACGTAAGAAATTAGTAAAGCCTTTTCTATAATTAACTTGCCTTACTAAGAACTGATTTTTAGCAAACCTTCCAAGGGCAAAGGGAAAGTTCCCTTGGCCACAACATACCCATATTGCCTATGTTATAAAATTGTAAATAGTCTTAAATATTTATCAAAACATTCTTTTTCATTTATCATCTAATAAAACATAAAAATAATCACAAGTGTTCCTTCTCCCACCCCTTTTTTGTTAATATGTTTTATGCACACATTTAAAAAACTTTTTTTCATATACTATTGCAATTACATCTTTACTGCTTTGAGAAATACCAATCTTTTGTTTCAACAATCCATTCTCTGCATGCCAAGCATTATATTTGTGCTGCCATAATCAAGTAGGAATGTATATGTTACTAATATGGATTATGCACATATTTGGGCTTTTTTGGTTAATTTAGATGAGAAAATAAAGCTGTCTCTACACTTACAGGGAAGACAAAGTTGTAATTGATTCTGGGAAAACTATGATTAGATATAAACACTATGGGGAATTAAAAGGAATATTCATGCTCTCCACCAAATGTTTACTGAGAAACTCTTCTGAGTATTGTTCTGAGCACTAGGGATACAAAACTGATCTGGACAAAAAGATTTCTTAGCTCATGAGTGTTATTTCCAGTAACAGAGAATTTGGGGGTCAAAGGAAAGCTTTAAAAGTGGATGATACAGGAGATGAGCTTTTAAATCGTTATTTCTCATGGTTGTAGGGAAGAAAAAAAATTTTGTTTTCACCCATTGCTAGGTTCATGGTTAACACTCCTATTAAAAAAGACAGATTAACAAAAGGCATTTATTTAATATAAATTGTATGTGACACATATGCCTTCAGAAAAAAAACACCCAAAGAAACAGGAAAAACTGTGCATTTATATGGACAGTTATGTTGAAGTATGATTGGAGGTTGAAAGGGAATTATCTAATGGTAATAAACTAGGGGAGCTTAGCAAGACCTGCTTGTTCAAGTTATCTGTGTTTCAGTGTGATATTCCTTTTCTTTGGGCACAGAGAGAACCCCTAGAGGTAGAGTCTTATGACCTACTTCAGGAAAAAGGTAGCTAGGTTTTATGAACCTCTTCAGGAAAGAAGGATAGAAGGGAAGGTAAGAATGATCTTTCTGCTTGTTCTGTTTTCTCAAATGCAAAGGTACCATATTTCAAGGTAGTGTGTCTGGAATCCCATCATAGTGAACTTTAAATATTTGTATATTTACAAAAGATTCAAGAATGACTGTGATATGTGATTTCAAAATTAGTGACACTATTTCCAGTTGCTTAAATAAACTTCTGGCAAAACAAACAGCCACATTTGGAAGCATGATGATCTCAACAGATAAAATGAAATTTCCCATTTAAAACTTTTCTTCAGTACCAAAAAATTTTGACTTCTCCTCAAGCATCCTTCCTTTGGTACTTTAATCAATCACCAAATTTCTATTTGTTTTCATGACCTAGACCAGAAGATAAAGAAAGGCTTCTCTTAGAAAATAATATTTCAGGGATGAGTAGGTCTTGCTTTAGTGAGGAGAAGCAGGAGGGGGTGAACATCACATGCTGTTCATTAGGGAGTGTGGATTTAGGGAGCATGGCATGATTAAGAAATTGAAACAAGAGCAAAAGTAGTGACCTACAGAGAATAGCCTGTCTTCTTGAAAGATTAAAGATTCTTAAGTTCAGACTCCAGAGACAAAATTATTTTCATTTACATCGCCCCAGAACCTGCCGGAATGCCTGATGTAGAGTAGGATCTTAATTTATATTTGTTAAATAAACTAGCATACATAATGTTGGGGCTCAGAAAGCAATACCCCAACGTGAAGGCCTCAGAAGCAAAATTTCTCTTTAACCTTTGCCTGCCTCCCTGTCTCTCATCCTTTATTCTCCCCCAAGCCTAGCCATAGATATTAGAATCCCTCTTTCCCTAAACAGGTCATAAAAATTAAAAACTTTTCCCCCAAAGTCAGCCATAAAACCTAAAATATTATTTTCCACCATTTTTTCTATGTAAGAATTGGCCATAAAAAAAGAACTTCTCTAACCTACCTTGTTTGATTTTAAATTCCTAAACCCCCCCAACCCAGAAAAGGTCCTGCCCCATACTTGGGAGGAAGAAAGAATTCACAGAGAGGCTTAGAAGAATCTGAACAGATAGGCCTTACTGAGTTTTCTCACTCGGCCTAGTATACCTTTTTTGTCTAATTACAGTGCTACATGGCTATTCATTTGTCATGAAACCTATGCATAAAAATGGATTGTTTTCCCTGTATCTTTGGAGTTTCATTCTAAAGGTTTCTGTGTTGTGTAAAACTATGATCAAATAAATTTGATATGTTTTTCTCTTGTTAACCTGTTTTTGTTATAGGAGTGGCTGCTATGAACCTTATGGTGGAGGGGAAAGGGATCACCCCACCCCAACCCCCCAGCCCCCGCCCCGGCACCACTACACTTTTGGCAGTGTGGGCAGAATGGCAGAGACACATGATTTTCCCCAGAGCCTGCAGATGAGATTCTGAGATAACTGACAAAAAGCCAATAAAGAAAGGTAAGAATTCTTACTAATGTTAACTGTTCCAAAATTCTGTCTGTAATTCTCAGATAATAAATATAAGGTAGGAATTTCCCCTTATCTCTTCCCTTCCAAATTTAGGTTAGCAAAAGAAAGTCATTTGTTTGCATTGTGACTCTTCTGTAAATTTGGTTTTCGGTAACTCAATTGTTATTTGATCTTATTTTCTCACATGGACAGTTATTGTTTTCCTCTTTGTCTCATCTTGTGATCTGAAAACTTGACTTGGCTTACCACCTTTTGGAACACACAGGCATTCAGATCTGCCTGTACATGTGGCAAGCCAAAAGGTTGAGGTCCCCATAAAAAAAGAATACCTCTGAACAGAAATGTGTGTTGACTAACCCCTTTGTGATTAGGTGCTGTTGCCAGCTCTCAAGGAGTTGTCTAAGTCTCCTTTTTAAATTTAATTTAATTTTGTTTTGTTTTATTTTATTGTATTTTACTTATTTTTTTAGTCATTGCATGCTTGGCAGCTGGGGTATGGCCAGAGACGTGTTAGGGGAGGGGAGGGCATTGGGGTGAAAATATTGACCAAGACAGTTATGAATTAAGAAAGATTCATTGAAAGGAAGATGCATTGTAACGGGCACAATGGGCAGGACTGTGGACTGCAGGTGAGAGTGTCTGCAGTCTGCTGCAAGGAGGCATGAGCCTTAAAATTTTTTAATTTTAAAAATGGGACAATTCAGGGTTAGGTAAACAAATGTTGATGATGCAGGTACTCTTGTTGATGAAGTGTGCCCCTCCCTCCCCTAGCAGTTTCCCTCAACTGCCAATCCTACTCCCCCTTCCCTGGCAGTTTCCCACTACTACCAATCCCTTTTTTATAGTATTATGGTAATTGTTCAAAGTCTGCTTATGAGTGACAACATATGGTACTCTGTTCTTTGATTCTGTGATAGATCACTGAGTATGATTGACTATAAATCCATTCAAGTTGCTGCAAAGTCCATATGTTTGTCCTTCTTTATGGCTGCATGATATTTCATTATGTATATGTACCACTTTTTAAAAATCCAGTCCAGCTTTGATGGGCAGCATGGTTGGTTCCATGTTTTTGCTATTGTGAATAGAGCTGCAACAAACATACATGTGGAGGTATCTTTTTTGTAGAATGATTTGAGTTCCTCCGAGTATATTCCAAATAGGGGAATTGTTGGGTCATATGGAAGGTCAATTTCTAGTTCTTTCAGAAATCGCCACACTGTCTTCCAAAGAGGTTTGCATTCCCACCAGCAGTGTAGAAGCATTCGTTTTTCTCTACATCCTCACCAGCATCTGTTGTTGCTTGTTTTATTAATGATGGCCGTTCTTACTTGGTTTAGGTGGTATCTCAATGTGGTTTCGATTTGCATTTCTCTGATGATGAGTGAGGCTGAGCACTTTTTCATGTCTGTTGGCTGCCCGTATATCTTCTTTTGACAAGTGTCTATTCATATTGTCTTTTACCCACTTTTTAATGGGGCTGTTTGCTTTTTTCCTTTTGGTATGTTTGAGTTCCTTGTAGATCCTAGATGTTAGGTCAGATATACAGTTGGCAAATATTTTTTTTCCCATTCTGTGAACTGTCTCCTTGCTCTCTTGATGGTTTATTTTGCTTGCAGAAGCTCATTAGTTTGATGAGGTCCCTCTTGTCTATCTTATTTCTTATGGTGTGGGCACTTAGGGTTCTGATCAAGAATTGGTTGCCAGTTCCAATTTCCATAAGGGTGTCTCCTGCGCTTTCTAAGATTCTTACAGTTTGAGGTTTTACGTCTAGATCTTTGATCCATTTAGTTAATTTTGTTTATGGTGATAGTTAGGGGTCCTGTTTCAATCTTCGGCATGTGATCAGCCAGTTTTTCCAGCACCATTTACTAAATAGGTTCTCCTCTCCCCTGTGGTTGTTGTTGGAGGTTTTGTCAAAGATGAGTTGGCTGAGAAATTGAGGCTTTGCTTTAGGAATCTCTATCCTGTTCCATTGGTCTATATGCCTCTTCTTGTACCAATACCAGGTTGTTTTGATTACTGTAGCCATATAGTAAAATTTGAAGTCTGAAAGTGTGATACCTACTGCTTTGTTTCTTTTGCTAAGGATTGTTTTGGCTATTCATGGTTGTTTATATTTCCATATGAATTTCTGTAGTCATTTCCAGGTCTGAGAAGAATGATGTTGGTAATTTGATGGGTATTGCGTTGAATCTGTAGATTGCCTGTAGGATGGAAATTTTAACAATGTTGATTTTTCCTATCCATGAGCATGGAATATTTTTCCGTTTGTTTGTTTCTTCTTGGATTTCTTTGAGCAGTGTTTTGTAGTTCTCATTGTAAAGGTCCTTCACTTCTCTGGTTAGGAAGACAGAGGGGTGATTTTATAAAAGGGGTCCAGTGTGGTCCAGAAGGAATTGTCTTTCGGGTGGTCTGCAAAGGGATATTTCCAGAGGTTTGTGAAGCAACTGATTGATGGTGGTAGTTGGTTTCTTTAAGTTAAAGCTAGTTAACAGCAATAGTTGACTGCTTTTTAATTGTGCAACCAGGAACTGACAGTGAGTTGTTAACCACTTTCTTTGTTGACTGTGGAACCAGCAGCAAATGTTTTACCTAGGTATCCAGTCTTTGCAGTTCTTTGCTGTTATCAATATGTTTATTTGTAGATTTTTATCTTGAGGTCCCTTTCCTTAAGATAATTTACCAAATTTACTCAATTGTTACTTGTCTAATAGGCCTCCTGTTTCTCCAGGTGTCTTTGGAGATGGCTCTGGATCTAGTGAAGGCTGTGTCTTTGGACCTCTTTGGAGATGCTTCAGGCATCCTTTGGTTAAGTCACAGAAGGCTTATTGGTTTTGGTTCTGAGTCATTTATTAAGTAATTCTGACCTAAAATACGAAAAAAAAAAAAAATGTTAGGTTAAAAATTCCAGTGGGTCCTCCAAAAGGTTAAGTCAGATGCTCCGGGGGATGTGCCACACATAAGTGCGAAGAAGTGCACAGAAGTTAGGTTGGAAAATATAGTTTATTTAGAAAGTAAATTAGAGTGAGGAGATTCACCTCCCCAAGGTGGGGGAGGGGCCAAAGCTAAGAAAACATGGCAGCCATAGTTCAAAGAGCACATGGCCTAGCCAGTGCTTAACAAAACAATGGCGACAGAGGTTTGAAATTGAATGCCTTTATAACTTCCCTTTGATGAGGGTGGATTGTTAAGGTGATTGGGTGGTGGTCTGTTTCACATAATATGGAAGGCAGGTAAGCACAGGTACTGATGTCAGGTGATGGACAGCAGGCAGATGGGTTAGTCAAATGACTGCTGCCATGTTGATGGGGTCTGTGTCACTGGGTCATGAAAGACTGATTAGGTTAACTTGGGTCTTATGGTTAGAGGTAAATACTAGAAACAGGAAAGCAAATTCATACAAAACAAACTGGGGAGGGGGTGGGAAGGGAGTTGTAAAACAATTATCAACAGCTACCTCTGAGAAACCAGTTCTGTCCTTGGTTAGTGATTAAAGGGTAAATTGAACTGCTAGAAAAAAATGAAAGAATGAGGTAGTGTTAAAATGGCTGTTTATTGGGTGTAGTGACTTCATCTTATGTCCTTTAGTTATAGCTGGATTGTGAGAAATGACGCCAACATGCAGAGAAGGTCAGATTATGAGTCCTTTATTGATACCAGTGACCAAGAGTAAACTAGTGTCCCAAAGAACTCTCGGCCCCTAACAGAGTGAGTAGTGGGTTTTTAAAGGTAAACATTACATAAGCTGTACAGTTTGATTGATATTTCTTGGCAAACCATTTGCTTAGTAAGGGGTACGGATGGTTACAGAATTTATGCAACTAGGGAGTTTCCAATCACCGAGGGACACAGGAATGTGGGTGTGCAGTATGATTATGAGAAGGTTACATAAGGGGTCATCTCTAGGCTATGATGGAAGATCTGTTACAAAATGGAGCTACTTACTCATGTCAAGCAAGCTATTTCAGCAGGCTATTATAGGTTTTACAGATAGATATTTCACTTTCTTTTCCCCCTCTTGTTATTTTAAAATATTCTTATTGGTAGCTGGGAACAAGAATGAAAGTCAGTCTTTTGTAACTGCTTTCTGCTGGATAGGGTCATAAAGATGTTCCTACCTGTCTAGAGTAGGAGGATGAGAAGGGGACAGCGGAGTGTTAGAGTATCTTTAGTACCTATATACAACGCACTATGTACAATTGCATCCTATTAGAATTAATACTACTATAATAAAGACCATTATAGTGCTCTTATATATTAAGGCTTTGATGTCTGGTAAAATGTATTTGTAGTTGCTCCAGTGGGCTTGATGCCCACTATAGGAGTCCAGGGAGTTTCCATTGTTGTATGAGTGAGCTCCTTAGTTTATTTGTGGAGGTTCTTGTCAGTTGTCTCCAAGCTTCTTTGGGTTTTGTGATAAGAATTTATAGATAGTTAAAGGGGTTTGTTGATAATGACTTTAACAAGGAAATACTACCACTTTGAGAAAGTCTAAAGGAAAAAAAAATAAAAACATTAGTTTGCAGACACATAGTTAGGCTATATTTAAATTGTAGGAAATAATAACGAACAAGAGAATTTAGAACAGGTAGCATGAGCAAGAGAAAACAGTCCACTTTTGTTTTTTCAATATAGGTCTTATATACCTTCACAATGATTGATATATTGTAGAGGATAGAGACCAACTCTGGACATAATCTCTGCTTCTGATGGGAAGAGTGGGATGGTATTAGCCTTCCACCTCAGACAGGGGGAAAATATCACCTGAAAACTTAAACATTATTTTCTGCTTGAACAAAAAGAATTGGTAATACTTTAAACAAAAAGTCATTTTATTATTCATCCTATGTTAGATTAGTAATCCTTATGCCTGGAAGGAGATTTTAAAGTCAGTGTAATTTGGCACTGAAAGGCATTATAGCTGATTATAAATTATAGTGAGTAACTGACATACCATTTTAGGCTTTTACAATAGATGTTGTTTACAAAAGCAATTTACTTGGTCTGCAGGCGGTTTAGGAGGAGGTTGTAGGAAAGGTATATCTCCTGAAGCTTTTGTTTCTTTTCCCACGCTAGAAAGACTGATTTGATGACTTGAAGAGTTTAAGCATAAAGAGTTTAAAGCATAATGTTATGACACAGGATTATAGGCCAATGTAGAAATATGTAGAAATAACTTATTTAGCCAAAGTGATAGTCTAAAGATTTTTGAAAAGTTAAAAAAAATTTGCTTTTTAACAGAGGAGATTTTACACAATGAAAATCAGTAAACCCGTAAACCCAGGGAAGGGGAGTTTGGTGCTAACTCAATTCATTTCTTCCTCCCCCTACTCTGTCATTCACAGGAGAAAATTCTTTTAGAGATTGTTCATTGCCGGGCTTGGTGGCTCAGCCTGTAATCCCGTGCCTTGGGAGGCTGAGGTGAGTGAATTGCCTGAGCCCACAGGTTCAAGACCCACCTGGGAAACTTGGCGAGGCCTCATCTCTACAATAAATCAAAAAAAAATTAGCTGGGCATGGTAGCGTGCACCTGTAGTTCCAGCTACTTGGAAGGCTGAGGGGGAAGGATCACCGGAGCCCAGCAGGTCGAGGCTGCTGTGGCTGAGAGAGTGCCCCTGTACTCCAGTCTGGGTGACAGAGTGAGACTCCAACTCAAAAAAAAAAAAGAGAGAGAGAGAGATTGTTTGATTGCTTATTAAGCTCATGTTTTGGTATCTGAGGAGCATTTTGGTCTAGCATTAGCATAATTGATCTTAATGGTAAATTTATATAAATAACTAAAATTTTTGTAAACTTGATTGTTCGTAGAATCCCTTTCACATGTATCATTTGTTGACATACACATACCATTTTTTGACATGCTTGAACCTTCTATTTTTGTCCTGTATTTTCCTTTCTTCAAATAACCATCCATTTTATCATAGGACAAAAATGTACCATACAAGATCTTTTATTATACAAAATTACTCTTTCTTTACACTTTTTTACCAAAAACATACGTTTATACTAAGAACTTTCTTTATATCTTTCCCTTGCTTTCTGGTTTCTTTTACTTATTTACAGATAACTTTTTACATTTATACTTTGAATTAACTTTTGATAACTTTTGATTAAGACAAGGCTGGTCTTGTCTTAATCAAACATGGATGACCAGGACCAAATGTTTGTCACCTGTGTTAATTAAGAAATTAATTTGGTTCTAGTGCCCTAATAGTCACTTGGGGTTTGCTGAGGTAATGGTGAGCTATGCCAGGCCCTTTAGCACATTTTCATGCCTCATTAGTGGCCACCATTTCTGAGACAGACATTATCTCCTCTGTTTGGAAGAGAGCATTCCTGTTTTATAATGGCTTGCTGGCCTGCACAGTGGACAAGGCCCTGGATGTTTAGGCCTCTTTAGGACAGCTGCACTTCTAGTGACCCTACAGACTTCACCCATAACAACGGACATCATTCCCCTCAGCAAGATTGTTCTTACCAGGTCTCTGATGGGCAGTTGGAGTTTCGTAACTAATGGTGACTGCCAACTGAAGTGCCTCTTTTGACCCTCTGGTTCTGTAGCCCTCCATGTTGTCACCCTGTTGTTTCTCTAATGTCTTAGCTGAATAAAACCTCAAAAGTCCTTTCTATAATTGGCTATACATATGAAACTTTTGACCATATCTCTTATGATCTCTGTAATGGTCTGATGTACAACTCTTTAGAGTGAACAGACCATGTGCATGTGAAATGATCTGTCCCTACTTATTTCCAATTATGAACAGGCAAATTTATTAAGAAAAAAAGCTTTGGCAAGCCTGACATAACAAAATGACAGTGTTATTTAGCACTGATGTTTTAGCACATGGTAAAGTTGTTAGGATTTTACCAGAACACTTGCAAGTTTGGTTTGGAAAAGTAGATTAAAATGACAATGGAGTGGTTTTTAGTTATTTAACAGAATTAATTAATTAAAATGTGAACCCTTTACATTTTTGTCTGTGAGGAGGACTGATAGTACCAGTTTAGACCTAATTTGAGACACCTCAAGTTAGAGATTTCTATTTATCAAAGAAAAAATCATGAACTTTAATATTTTTTGTCCCAACCACCTCCCTGAGGGGAGACTGGTTAAGCCATGATGGAAACCTGAAAGGGCTTTCCAGAACATGTGGCGAAGAATGGTGGAGGAGAAGGTGGCACAAGTAGTTTGACTTTGATGAAGCTATTGGGGCTGCCATCAAGAGTTCATCAGGCAGTGGGGGAGGGGTATGAGAAGAGGGAGGAGACTAGGGTCTATCATGGTGGTCATCGGTGCTAGCCCTCTTCTGGAGGTAAGGGTGGCTATAGAGACATCGGAGGGCAAGAAGAAAGAGCAGGAGGGGAAACAGAGGAGAGAGTGGCAAAAGCAGATTATAAGAGAGGAGAAGTTAGATCATCTGGGTCAGTGTCTGAGTTTTTAAAGGGAAAGCAGGAAGGAGGTAAAGTAATTAAAGAAGTATTTAGAAGGAACATGCCACAGGAAAAGAAGGGGTCTGGGCAGCATGTCATTTTGAAGACCTCATACCGTGTGCCCTTGTGGCAGCAGCAGAGGTCAAGCTGAAGGAGAGTAACAGAGACAAGAGACATCCTTTGGACCCATCTCCTGGTCACCTAGCTGGAATTGAGGTGATGCTTAGAGATGCTCCTCTCTAGTAAGAGGGTCCTGAGACCTTCTAGAGTGCATTTTAAGGTGGGGGGGCCCTTAGCCATCCATCTTGGGTTTCCCGTGTGGAGTAATCCTTAAAAGAGGGAGAGATTAGTCTTAAGAATGGTCTCTGAGAGACTTGAAAGAGAAAATAACCATCCATGTCCTCAATTGGGGTCCTGGACAAAGGATCAGTGGAATCAGCCATTGGGTGTGAATCGGGTGACAAAGGGCATCCCCATCCCACTGGAGGCAGCACTTCCACCCAGCAGTAAGACTTCTTCAATGGGCGTTTGGAGACTCAGTGCCATGATTCTGCAGAGGGTCCTAGACCCCAGAAAAGCTACCAAACAGGGGACAGCATCCTCTCAAGTCATGCTCAAAGACCTCCTAGCAAGGAATAGGATAGGGTATAGATAAAGGGATTGGCCTTGGGAGCAGTTCCGAGGAGGCTAGCAAAAGAGACAGTGTGGTAAGGGTGGTTTTACACAGGCAGCAAAACAGTAGCACACTTTCTGACCTTCTAGTGGGGATGGAGTCCTGGACTCACCAGTGAAGGTGTAGTTTCATACTGGAGAAGGCTGAGGTGGCAGGGAGAGGTCTGTTTGATGTAGCTTGTTGCAGGTAATAAGCGTGAAGAAAAAGTCGCAGAAAAAGAGAGACATACACCTTGTCTCTTTCCACAGAGAGACTCGATTTGGAAAGGAGGAGTGAAAAAGAGAGCGAGATTGTGGTAAATCTTGGTGGGACCTCCAAAAATGTTAGGTTAAAAGTCCCAGTGGAGCCTCTAAAATGTTAGTACAGTCCCACCAGGAGATGTAATCTGGTGGCGCACATAAGATGCAAAGAATTGCACAGACGTTAGATTGGAAAATATAGTTTATTTAGAAAGTGAGTTAGAGAAGAGGAGATTCACCTTCCCAATAGGGGAATGGGCCAGAGCTAAGAAAACATGGCAGCCATAGCTCAAAGGACACATGGCCTGGCCAGTGCTTAACCAAACAATGGCAGCTGCATTTTGAAGTTGAATGCCTTTAAACCTTCCCTTTGATGGGGGAAAGTTGTTAAGATGATTGGATGGTGGTCTGCTTCACTCCATCACAGAAGACAGGTAAGCACAGGTACTGACATCAGGTGATGGACAGCAGGCAGATGGATTAATCACATGACTACTGCCATGTTGGTGGGGTCTTTGTCATGAAGGTCCTGAAGGAATGATTAGGCTAACTTGGGTCTTGTGGGTAGAGGAAAATACTTGAAATAGAAAAGCTAATTAGTACAAATCAAACTGGGGAAAGGGTTGAAAAACAATTGTCAATGGCTACCTCTGAGAAACCAGTTCTGTCCTTGGCTAGTGATTATAGGGTAAATTGAACTGCTAGAAAAGCATGGCAGAGTTAGGTGGTGTTAAAATGGCTGCTCATTGGGTATATTGACTCCATCTTATGCCCTTTCATAAGTAAAAAAGAAACCAAAATTATTTAATGTTTGTCTTTTCTGAAATTTGATAAAAGATTTGAAAGAAGGGTTGTTATTGTTTTAAAAAGCTCTATGGTCAGAAGTTGGATTGATTAGCTTATATTCAGGATATAATTTTTTAAGGCGCATGCTCTATTTTTTTTTTTTTTTTTTTGAGTTGGAGTCTCTATCACCCAGGCTAGAGTGCAGTGGTATGCTCACAGCCACCCCAGCGTCAACCTGCTGGGCTTCGGCAATCCTTCCACCTCAGCCTTCCAGATAGCCGGGGCTACAGGCATGTGTTGCCATGCCTGTCTAATTTTTTTTTATTGTAGTGATGAGGTCTTGCCAAGTTGCCGGGGCTGGTCTTGAACTTGCGGGCTCAGGCAATACACATGCCACATCTCTCAACCTCCCAAAGTTCTGGGATTATAGGCTGAGCCACCAAGCCCAGCCACATGTTCTTTCTACAGGATCTTGAGGAGGAATATGAAGCCCAATTAGGCCAGCAGTAATTGGGTAAATTGAGGAAGGAAATCTCAGGATGACATTTTACAAATGTTACAGATAGATTTACCATAACAAAAGCTATAAAAGTTGGTTAGCCAGCTGTAAAACATTTGCAATAAACAAAAAGTAGTTAATCATTTGTTGCTAGTTAACTACTGCTAACTAACCTTATCTTAAAGAAACAAAATGCCACCATCAGTCAGCCACTTCACAAACCTCTGGAAATTTCCTTTTGCAGGTCTCTTCCACAGACAGTTCTTGGGCTCACACTGGACCCCAGATATAGTCTTACTGCTATAGCCGCACCATGAGTAAGAAGTCGCCAACACACTGAGAGTCAATTATTGAGTCCTTTATTAGTTGGTGGTTGAGAGCAGGTTCATGCCAGAGAGAACTCCCGACCTCAAATGGAGCAAGCAAGGGGTTTATAAAGGCCAGAACCGTAATTTTATCAGAGTTGGGTGAGGTGCAAGCAGGAAATTTTGGTTACAGAACAGAACAGAACAGTTTATCTTGAGCAGTTACAGAACAGCAGTTTATCTTGAACAGTTACAGAACAGCTTATCTGGGCTTCTCACCAAGCAGAATGCAGTTCACTGCCTACTGGAAGGTTGGGGAAGTTATATGGATGAGGGATGAGAGGGGGAACTGAGAGGCAAAATGGTTGGGTTGCTAACAGGCATTTCATTCCCTCCTTTTAGTTGGTCATGAGTCAAAGCATTGACTCATCTATGGGTAGGGGGCCCCATATATATGAGTTTTACAGAAGTAATTTGTTGTTTTACAATTGGATTATTTAATTTAATATACAGGACTCGATGAGTAGACCAGGAAGGCGGAGAAGCTGAGGACCATCCAGACCTGTAATTAAGGTAGTTAGCCATGGGCTCCAATTAAACAAGTTTTGACCATGTTTGACATACTTACACCATTTTTAGCCCTCTATTTTTGTAATCAACTTTTAGTAAACTTAGATTAAGATGCGGCTATATGATTCCAACATGGATGGCCAGGACCAAAAGGCTGGCACCTGTGTTAAATTAAGAAATCAATTTGGGTTTCTGCACCCTAATATTTACCTGGGGGGTCGTTGGGGTGATGGTGAGCCAGTGCCAGGCAGTTTAGCAGATTTGCGGGCCTTCATAAGTGGTCACTGTTTGCAGGCCAAGTGCTCTCTCCTCTTTTCAGAAAAGAGTGGACCTTCTTCCCAAAGGCTTTTTTGGCCTGCACAGCGGGCAAGGTCCAGGAGGTTTTAGGCCTTTTAGGGGCAACTATGCTTTTAGTGCTCCCACAGACTATACCCATAAGCAATGGACATCATCCCCTTAGCAGGTTTATTTTTACCAGGTGTCTGATGGGCAGTTGGAGTTTTGTCACTAATGGTTTCTGCCAGTTGGGGTGCCTTTTTGGCTCTTTGGTTCTGCTGCCCTTCATGTTGGCACTATTTCTTTTTCTCTTTTTTAAAAAAATGTTTTGGTTGACTAGGTTTAGTAAAAGTGACTTACCTAGGTGGGAATGGCTAGTTACAATTTTTATTATGTAACACAGGGTGCTTAGCATTTAAAGCTTTGCCTTTTTTTATAAGAGGGTGTTAGTTAGGCACAACAGGTGATTTAACCTTTTTTTTTTTTTTAATAAAATGCAACTTTAGCAAGCCCAATATAATAAACAGTGGTGTTATTTAGCACTAATGTGTTAATACATGGTAAAGTTGGAAGTAGCAAGGTCTTTTGTGGAGTTGCTTTGCCAACCAGAAAAGAAAACAGCAAAGAAACCAAGCACTTTGTCTCCCACCCATATGGGCCCTGGCAGTCCAAACTTTTTTGGGGGACTTTTTTGCCTCCCTAGGGAGTAGCCCTAGGCAGGGACTGTCGGTTGTCCTCTGAGATCCAGCCTGGTCCACAGGGAAACTCAGAAATCTTGACTAGAAGGAAGTAATGAGTTAACCATAGTCCCTCACCCTGCCAGGCCACAGCGGTCTGATGTTTTTCCCTGGGATCTTTTAGCATGCTGAAGTGTAGCCTCAGCCAGAGCTTTTAGTTGTTACCAGGTTTTAACATAGTAAAGGTTTACTTTTCACAGACAGGAAATGGGCCTACACTTTAGATGAGTGTGGTGCCAGTGGGCCTACACTCTAGATGAGTGTAGCCCCATAGCCCCCCAAAGCCCTGGCTTAAATTTTTTTTTTCCTGAAGATGTTGTAATTGGGTAGGCGTGACTGCCTTGACTTCCTTGTTGACCACCTGTGAATGTCTTGGAGACCCCATGACACAGAGACCCACTAATGTTTGCTCACATTATTACACCTCCTTGAGAAGGGCATGATAAGGATTTTGGTGCTCCTGTACATTTCTGAATAACATTTCTCAGAGCTAATGAAAGGTGCACTTTTTATGCATTTTAGCAGGCACCCTGGGGAATCCTTGACTTCCCTGAAGACAGCACCCAATCGCTTCCCCCTCTGAGTGGTTACAAGTCCTGTGATTTGCATAACTTTTATAATCACAAGTTTTGTGATTTGCATAACTTTTGCCTAATGCGCGAAATCTTAGGCCTTGTAAACTCCCTTTACTCTAGACAAGTTTGATTGCTGCTTCTGAAAAAAGCAATGAGATATCTCTGATGCCTGGCACCAGGAAGGCTGTGTTTCTAAAAAGAAAGTTGGAAAGGTTAATTTTTACCGAAAGTATGCATTTTTCCAAAACATAGCTTTTAGTTTTTTATTATTGTGTCAGGTTTTAAGAACAAGATAAAAAAAAAATGACTTCAGACTTTTGGTCTGTTTTTTTTATTCCCCACTCCTGCTCTTGGAAATATTCTCATGATTCTGGGGAATGGGGCAAAGATTAATCTTCTGTAACTGTTTCCTGCTTAGGTGGGTCATAGAGATGTCCCTACCTATTTATTTCCAAGGGCATGAATAGGAAATGGCGGGACGTTAACCAAATACTATTTGGATTTAATAAAACATTGAGCGAGAGCACAGGCAAAAATTATTAAGCAAAAAATGATGAAAAAGGCTATTGCCCCAAAATCAGTACTGAAAAAGTGAATTTATAGAACTTTTTGGGCTACTTTGAGCAGCTGGGAGATATTTATTGCTGCAAAGTCCTCAAGCTTTTGCAACTTTTTATGGATATTGGGGGCTACCTGGGCCACAAAAGTCAAATTAATGAACTGAGCATTTGTGGGTGCCTAGGGATCAAATGGGGTATAGGTACGGAATGCCTCTTGAAGCTGTTCAAGGAATGCTCCTGGTGACTTCTCAGGACCTTGAAGAATTTTGGTAGTTTTGGAAAGATTGATAGGTTTCTGGGTTGCTCCCCTTAAACCAGCTAATAGAGTCTGGTGATAGGTATTTAATGCCTTGGACCCTGCCGAAATGTTAGGGTCCCAATCTGGAAGAGAAAAGAGAAAAACTTTATTTAAAACTTCCTGATTTTCCTCCTTTGTACCAGCAGTTGAGGCTAGAACAGACTTTTTAGCCTTAGCTCTGATGCGTTTTCGCTTCTCAGAGATAAATAGGGTTAGAAGGAGCTGCTGGCAGTTATCCCAGGTGGGTCGATGAGCACACATGATTGATTTTACCAGAGAGGTCAGAACCTGAGATTTCTCTGAAAATGGCAGCTTTTGAGTTTTTCAACTCAAAAAGGAACATACACCAAGAAGGGTTGCTCAGTCTGATCTGCCCTCCATGGAGAGGGAACTTCCTGGTGGGGAAGAAGAGAGACTGGATCCATTCAGGATTGGAGGTGAGAAGCCAGAGGTGGAGAGGCAACAGGGAGGTGGAAGAAGTGATGGTAGGTGAAGAAGCTTGGGGATTGTATAGGACGAGTGAGGAGCAGTAAGACGTCGACCAGGAAATGGACATAAGGGTTTAGAGACACAAACACAAGTGGAAGTTTTAAGAGAATAAATCTTTAACCATGGGGGTGGATTCTGGACCAGCCCCAACCATTGGTGGATGTGAGGAAACTGGTCAGGGTGACCAGGATTTCCAGACATACTGAGTGACATGAATGTCCAGAGACCCAGTGGAGGGCTATCCAACATTAAATGAAGACCAGTCAATTTTACAGAGGGTCTAGAGTCTGCCTTTTGAAAGGCAGACACTGTAGTCCCCAGTAAATCCAACAGAGAAATTCTTTATTATGCAGTCCAGGGGACTGGGGGGTTGAGAAGTCTGTGATCCCATATTGTCAAAACCAGTGAAGGAACTGAAACTGAAGTCAGAAACTGAACTGGAAATCTATTCAACCAATGTTTTGGCCTAATGAATAGTATCTAAGGGACAGCCTTGTCAGACCATGACTCCCTTAATAAAATGGCCACAAACAGAACAGATTCTTACCTCTTTGGAGAAAGCAGATGAATCCAGGTATTTTTGAGGTGATGGGAAGCCAGCAGTCCTTCCAACTCTCTCTGGGCAGGACAAGGGGTTATGTGGCCCTAGAACATCTTAGAGGGCACCTCCCTAAACATCTCCACTAAGCCGGGGAGAGCCACAGTGAGGCTACTTCCTGAGCTTGGCAGTCTCGCTGGATGTCCAGATGACATAGCCACACCATGAGTAAGAGTCACCAACACACTGAGAGCCAGTTATTGAGTCCTTTATTAGCCGGCGGTTGAGAGCAGGCTCATGCCAGAAAGAACTCTTGACCCAAGCAAGGGGTTTATAAAGGCCAGAACCACAACTCTTAGAGCAAGCAAGGAGTTTATAAAGGCCAGAACCACAACTTCATCTGAGTTGGGTGAAGTGCAAGCAGGAAATTTTGGTTGCATAATAGAACAGTTTATCTTGAGCAGTTACAGAACAGCTTATCTGGGCTTTCTACCAAGCAGGATGTGGTTCACTGCTTGCTGGAAGGTTGGGGAAGTTATCTGGAGGAGGGCTACTTTGAGAGGGGGAACTGAGAGGCAAAATGGTTGGGTTGCTAACAGGCATTTCATTACAAATACCTCTATCTAGTCCTTGCCTCTTTGCAGACAGCAGACACTCTCACTGCTGCCTCTATCCATTGTGCCCTTCACATGTATCTTCCCTTTAACAAATCTACCTTTCATAATTCATAACTGTCTTGGTGAATACTTTCACCATCACAATTCTGACCATACCCAGGCAGCCACACATGGCAGATATTTCTTCTACCATGGGAACTTCTGAGTTCTGACCATCACAAGGAGGGATGTAAAGGAGACTTCTAGTGCCCTGACTCCACTTGAAGAACACAAAAAAGGCAACACAGACCCCCTTTTATGGGGTCCTCTGCCTTCTTTATGAAACCACAAGTATTGTGGATGGGTTCCTCTCAGGTTTGAAGCTCTGTTGCCTTTTGAACTGAGATCCTCAAGCTCTTTGATTTGGGGAGATATTCTGGGATCATGACTAATAGCTCCCTAAAAGCTAACTGAAAAAAAATCCCTGGCATGGTGCAAAATTGGTTAATATGAGAAAAGGTATAATTATATTAACATGCATACACAGAGGGACTTCAGAATGTAAATTCAACTTTCCAGTGAGTTACAGAGACTTAAACACTATCTCAAGGTTACTGAAGGAATGGGGACTTGTATTTTGGAAAAACAGGTTATGGGAGGGGAAAGAAGAGGAAATCTATTGAGGGACAACACATGGTTAAGACAATGAATGGATTGGGGAAACAGAGAATGACTGGCAAATAGTTATCTTTGGAATTTAAATGATCCTTGGAGACAGTCATTATACTGTTTGCTCAGGTGTGGTCATGTCTTGCTCTTCTTTCTGCAGTAGATAACAAGAAAATAGGACTGTGCCCCGTGGAGGCAGGAAGGTCAGAGAGACATTGTGGAGAAATATAATATTTTGGGGTAAATTATTCTGCACTCCTTCAGTGCTAATGGTTACTGTAAAGACATTTGAACTTTGAGTTTTTGGAAACTAACAAGTCACTGATAAGAGCTTCATTTTTTCTTTTCTTTTCTTTTTTTTTTTTTGAATTGGAGTCTCACTCTGTCACCCAGGCTGGAGTGCAGTGGCATGCTCATAGTCACCACAGCCTCGACCTGCTGGCTGGGCTCAGGTAATCCTTCCACCTCAGCTTTCCAAGTAGCTGGAACTACAGGCGTGAGCTACCACACTCAGTTAATTATCATTATTTTTTAATTGTAGAGATGAGATCTCACCAAGTTGCCCAGGCTGGTCTTGAACCTGTAAGCTCAGGCAATCCTCTCATCTTGGCCTTCCAAATTGCTGGGATTATAGGTGTGAGCCACCATGCCTAGCCAAGACCTTCAATTTTTAAGGTAACTGGCAGTGATTGCAATAAATGGTTAATACTGCAGAGGTCAGACAGAGACTGACAATAAAATGCAATTTGTTACAAGAAAATTAATTGGCTACATTGGCCATGCAATCCTGGAGTTGGGGCCATGGTGACAGTGGGCTTGGCTTGGGGTATTTGGAGGCTGTTGAAATCCTTACCACCAATAGGTAGGGTTCCCATTGGGTGGTAGACTACCCACTGTGAGAGGGGAGGAAGAAAAAAACTGCTTAGGCACACAGTTAGGGTGGGTATCTGGTAAAACTCCTCCATTTTACCTGAAGAAACAAAGCTGTAAGCTCCAGAAGAAAGTCCACGCCCATTTCCTTTTTTTGCATGCTTTTTCCATTTTCATGGAAATCCCTGGCATGGGATTTCCTGATTGGCCCCTTTTCAATTCCTTCTCTATCGACCCTTTACACTCTCATACCACTTTTTGGTCCTGACCGCTAACCAATTTTGTTAGTGTATTTTCAGTCCCTACTGCCAACCAGTCAGTACGTACCTCCCCATTTGAAACCCATAAAAACCCTGAGCTTAGTCTGATCTCCAGCAACCCCCTTTCAGTTCCCCTCTCACTTCTGAGAGTTTTCCTGTCACTTAATAAACTCCATCTCACTCTTCTTCAATGTCTACACTCCTTATTCTTCTTTGTTATGAGACGAGAACTTGGGATTCTCCAAACAAGAACTGCAGTGCCCCTTGTCGCCCATCAAGTTGAAAAGAGCTGTTACGCTCCTGGGGACTCCACAGCTACTGGCGTCCCTGGGCTCTTGGGTATCACTGTGTTTCCCTCTCTGGTTGTCATTGTGTCCTTGGATGACATATGGATTTCAGGCTGGCAGTGCAGCCCCAGTGAGGCTCCAGCATTTTGAGGGGCTCATCTGGGATCCTGGAAGGGTAAGTGAAAGTGGATTTATCTCTCTACTTTCATTCCTGAGGCTTCTCATCTTCAGATTTTTGTCTCTTTGGAAGCGAATACCAGGCATCTGTCAGCCAGTTAAGAGTGACTAATGCAGCTGCCAGTCTACAATACACAGAGGACAGAACTTTGTCAATTTCTAATGTTGGAAACTTTGGCCCTGTTCTAATCCAGTTTCCTTTCACGAAAGTCTAGCCATCACATGGAATTGGAATGAAGTTTGGGAGTAATTTAAGGTATCTGACCAAGGCTTCTCCTTAGTGTTACCCAAAGTCTCCCAGGCCAACTCTAGTTCCCAACAGCCTGTTAGGGTGTCAACTGAACACTTCCAGTTTTTCCTATCACATCTTTTTCCATCTTTTCTATAACATTTTCTTTCTTTCAGGATTGCCATGGTTACTGTCCCCTCTTGGTGTTCAATATTGAAGGTGTTTTTGCAACCTAAAGAGATAGTTTTGCTGGGCAGAATGAGTAATTGACTTACTTATTTGGAATGTAGCTCAGGGCAGTATTTTTTTTTTTTCTTAGAAACAGAAGGATATAAAGATTTAAGGAATTTTCTCTCTCTTAATGAAAGAACGCACCGGCATAGGGTAGGAGGCTATTTTTCCCCAAACACCTTCCCTTCTCCTCATTTAGGTGTTTTGTTTTGTTTTTCCCACCAGGTCTGGAATCAACACAGCCCAGCAAATATGAGAAAACTTTCTATGTGAGGAATTAACTTTTCTCCTTTTGGAAAGCATCTTGCTAGGTCAGGTCCCCACTTCCCCCTCACTTTCTTTAGTTTAAGAAAATCTGGCTCCATAGTTTCACTCTAGCATTTAAAGCCTTGTCAGCACCTTTAAGGGATCCTCTGGGCAGATAAAAATGAAAGGAAAGCAGACTTTTTCCTTAAGTACCTTGTTGGCTCTATGCCTGAGAACTTGGGTATCTCATACATTGGCCCTATTAAAACTGGCCTACTCAAGTTCACTTTCTTGCCATGTTAGTGAGTTGGAAAATTCTGCTTATGACAAGGAAGAGATAAGATAAATGCCCCACCAGCTGTTGGCTTCAGTTTTTTGGAGGCTGTTGGGGACTAGCTCAATAGATGCATACACCTTTCTTGGACACATTTATGTCTCCAACTTAAATAGTTCCTTAACAGGAAAAGGGAACTTTGTTTGGAAATTAATTTCTTTCTTTACTGTGGATATTTCAACTTGTCCTAATCTCTGAGTCTACTGGTCAAAGGTTTATGAAAGGCCCCAGGAATGTCCCCTTCATTAGAATCCCTTGCCCAAATACAATTGCTCCAAGGTCTTTTTCAAGCAAGACTCAGTCTGGATCAGGGGGAATGCTAGATTTGAGGAATTTAATTGAGACAGGGAAGGGCTGGGGCCTGGTGCAGGTAGGTGTGGCTGCCCCTACCAACCAGTTCCCTTCTACTACACATGGATGGAGATCACACTTGCATCCGTGGGGAAGCCATGAGTATATAAGGACAGGAAAATAAGGGGACACATTTCTTTCTTAAATCCTTATAAATGCACATTGGTTGGAGGAGGAAAATCTAGTGAATGTCTTTTTTTTGCCTCTCTCTCCAGATAGGTAACAAGCCATCTGCAGTATGCAGTCTTCTCTAGTGCATCCTGAGACATTGAGACTCCTTTGAGCCTCAGACCCTGAGGAGGGACGTCTTAGACTCTTTTGTCCCCAAGCATGATCAAGTTATAAGTTGCAGGATGAAGAAACCTAACCTCTGGGAGGAAATATTAATACCATCCTTGAAATTAGGCCTTTTTTTTTGTAGGGCAAATGGTCTGAGGTCTTCAAAATAGTGCTGCCCAGTCTTCTTGTTCTCATCTCCCTTCCCCATTGCCTGATAGCATGTTGGCAGCAGCCTTACTAGTTGCAGCAAAGTCAAACCACATGCACCGCCTCCTTGCCCCCTACCCTTGTCCATCATATGTTCTGGGAAGCCCTTTTAGGCTTCCACCATGGCTTAACCAGTCTCCCTTCAGGAAGGTGGCTGGGACAAAAAAAAAAATCAAAGTTCTTGTTCCTTTTTCTGTGATAAATCTCTCAAGTTAGATCTAAATCAGGACTATTAGTACTCCTCCCAGGCAGAAGTAAAGGGATCACGTACTAATTAACAAATCCTGTTAACTAACTGAAAAACACTCTATTGACGTTTTAATCTGCTTTTCCAAACCAACCTTGTAAGTGCTCTAGTACAATTTTTCAATTTTACCATATGCTAAAACATTAGTGCTAGATAACACCAGCATTTGTTATGTCAGGCTTGCTAAAGTTGTTTTTATAAAAAAAAGCTGTCACCTTACTGCACCTAACCCCCCCATACCCCTTCAGAGCAAGTAAAGCTTTAAATGATAATTACTGTCTGTCTGACATGATAAGGTATGGAAACTGGCCGTTCCCACCTGAAAAGTCACTTTACTAAGCCCAGTATTTCTCCTGCCGAATGAACAAAATGCTGGGTAATCTGTGTGAAGACAATGAGGATGGGAACTGATCATTCTCACTTAATTGTCTATATCTTTCAACTAAAACTATAAATTAGCCATTTATAGAGTCTTAACAAATTTGCCAGTCAATAATTGGAAATAAGTAAGGACAGATCATTTCACATCCACGTGATCTGTTCACACTAAATGGTTTTACATCAGACTATTACAGACAGAGAAATAGTCAAAAGTTTCATACATATAGCCAATTACAGAAAAACTCTGAATTTTTTTTCAGCTGAGACATTAGAGGATAGGATGCCAGCATGGGAGGCTGCAGAATCAGAAGGTCAAAAGTGTCATCATCCCAACTGGCAGTTGACATTAGTGACAAAACTCCAACTGCCCATCAGAGACCTGGTAATGATGAACCTACTAAGTGGAAAGATGTCTATTGCTATGGGTGCAATCTGTGGGGACACCAGAAGCCTAGTTACCCCAAAGAGGCCTAAGCCTTTAGGTCCTTACCCACTGTGCAAGCCAGAGAGCCACTGGAAAATGAGTAAGTTCTCTTCTGAAGAGAGGAGGGAACACCTGCCCAGCTCAGGAATGGTGGCCACTGAGGAGGTCTGGAAATCTGTTAAAGTGCCTGGTATAGCTCATGATCAACGCGACAACCCTCAGATGAATATTAGGGTGCTGGAACCTAAATTAATTTCTTAATTAACACAGGTGTCAGCAATTTGGTCCTGGCCATCCATGTTGGAATATATAGCCTTATCTAAATTAAAGTTCCTAAAGATTAATTCAAAGTCTTGTATGATAAATTTTTATTCTGCAATAAAGTGACAGGTTATAGGATAAAAAAATAAAGGATTCATGCATATAAAAAATGGTATGTGTATATCATAGAATAGTTTATGAAACCCAGGAGACTTGATACTGGTAAGGGCTCTTTCCTCCTCTTTAGGCCTATATTAGGAGGAACCCTACAGTATCCCTCTCTCCACCCCTCAGCAGTGAAGGTCACTGAAATAGACTCTTGGATTCATTGTACTAGAATGAAGGACTGGAGTCCAGGAGAAGTTGCCTCCGCTGACTTAGAGGGTTACCCAAAATTCCAATGTGAAGAAATCGGAGACCTCAGATTGAAAATCACAAAACATAAATGCCAATAGTTAACTCCTTTAGATAGTTTCCTTGTAATTTTATCTATATTTGCTGCTGTTACTTTTGTTTTGATCTGTAATATAAGACATCTTTGCCAAGTACCCCTTAACCCTGAACGTCCAAGGGATTATTTACTTCATTAGT
Organism: Tarsius wallacei; assembly: GCA_963574415.1. Classification (NCBI taxonomy): domain Eukaryota; kingdom Metazoa; phylum Chordata; class Mammalia; order Primates; family Tarsiidae; genus Tarsius; species Tarsius wallacei. The sequence goes on along the minus strand of CAUYQG010237555.1, from coordinate 18,237 downwards.
AAACAACGTAACTAGTTTGCTAAACTTCCTATCCCTGTCACTTCCAAACATGAGACTAATACATCCTTGTCTTTTATGGCTAATGGAGATAATATACATTGTTAATACTACAATTAGAAAAGAATAACCTAAAGAGGAAATGTTGAACTCCAAGTATTTATACAATACTTTAAGATTAACCTACATAGTCTTTTAAACTCTTCTAACCCAAATTTGGCCAAAGTTTGCTGACTCTGCTTATCTTTATCTGGGCAATATATAAGCTGTGCTTACTCCAGTTCAGTTGTGGGCTCCCCGTTTAATGACTTAAAGGGAGTCCATCTCTCTGGTAATTTTGGCAGCTCAATCTGCAGGAATTACAAACCTTTCATATAACCAATATAACTAAACACACACAAAGTGAAAGAATTGTTAACCTCCTCAAATCTTTTCTTGCAAATTTTACCATTAAAAATTCACAAGGAATCCCAGTTTGAAGACCCATAACTACTAGTACTTTAAAATTTCAAGTACTAATACATTAAAATAACTCATGCCCCCACACAGGGACAACCACTGGGTACCTTGGACACATTGTTTTGTAGTCACACAATAGACATACAGTTCTGGGGAACTTGTCTAATTATCAAGTAACCCAATAAGCACCATTTCAGAAACCAGTAAGCTTTTCAGGGTAGCCCACACTTAATACTACCACTCTGTTAAACAAAGATTCTGGCTATTGCCAGGAGAAACCTACCCAACGCACTTCCATTTTTCCTTGGTGCAACTGTGCCAACTCAAAGGCTGACAACTGCCTTCTGATACTAGAAACTGAAAAAATCAATTACCTGGGTATTTATAGATACATTCAGATATTACTTACATTGTGAAGACAGGACTGCTAATCTCCGTCAAGACACATCCTTGGGACTATATCTGCCACTGACAGGGGGCAGTCTTGGCAGAGAGGCTTTTTATTTGGGAATATAAAAACTCCAAACATCTTTTTACTGTTGACATGGGTTTTGCCTCAAAACTGGCATTTTCTTCTTTTGCGGTACTAGCTCCTACTTATGCTTCCCTACGAACTGGACAGAAACTTGCACCTTGGTTTATCTGTCCCCCCAAAATTAACATAGCCCTCAACAATCAACCATTAGATGTGCCTCTAACAGCTCATGTAAGAACTAAAAGAGCCATACAGGTTCTCTCCCTCTTAGTGGAATCAGGGGTAACCGTTGGGATAGACACTGGAGTTGCTACACTGTCAACTTCTCTAACTTATTACCAAAGCTTATCTAAAAAATTTTCAGATAATCTAAATGAGATAGCCCCGAAGACTATAACTCTTCAGAACTAAATAGATTCACTGGTGGGAGCAGTGCTCCAAAACAAAAAGGGATTAGACCTCCTAACAGCAGAAAAAGTAGACTCTGTTCATTTCTAGAAGAAGATTGTTGCTTTTACATCAATCAGTCTGGCATAGTTAAGAATGCAGCAAGAAAATAATGAATAGGGCCTCACAAATCCAACAACAAAATGTCCAATTCCTGGGGAGTCTAGTCGAAACTCTGGGATTGATTCCCATGGCTGTTGCTGCTACTAGTGCCCCGTCAATGATTATTTTAGCCCTTGTGTTTAGACCTTGTTTATTAAAACTCCCTGCAAAATTTGTTTCTTCTCACCTAGAAGCCATCAGACTCCACATGAAGACTCAAATGGAAACACCCTTTTTCCAGCGACCTTTAGATTGCCCTCTGGGGGGTCCCTAGCTGCCATTCTCATACAACACAGGAAGTAGCCAGACTAGTCATCATCCCTATCCTTTAAAGGCAGTTAGGGGGATGAGAGAGAAGGAAGAAACCCATTAGGCAGACAATTAGGGTGGGTCTCCAATAAAACTCCTCCGTTTGGCCTGAAGAAACAAAACTTGAAGCTCCAGATGAAAGCTCACCTCTATTTCCTCTTGGCACACTTTCTCCCTTTTCACAAACCTTTTCCTGATTGGCCCTTTTTCAATCCTCTCCCCTTTGGTCCTTTACACGATCATGCCACTTTTTGGTCCTTATTGCCGACAAATTTTTTTAGTGTATTTTCAGTCCCTACTGCTGACCGATTGGGTTAGTGTATTTTCAGTCCCTACTGCCACTCAATCAACATGCACCTCTCCATTTGAAATCCACAAAAATCCGAACTTAGATTGCTCTCTGGCAACCCTCTTTCAGGTCCCTTCTTGCTGCCAGGAGCTTTCCTGTTACTTAATAAACTCCATCTCATTCGTTCTTCAGTGTCTGTGCTCTTTATTCTTCTTGGTCATAAGACAAGAACTGGGGAGTCTCCAAGCAAGAACTGCAATGCTCTTCGGAGGCCTGACTTGTCAGCCTGCCTAGCTGAAAAGAGCTGCAACATTCTCTGGGGCTGTGCAGCTACTGGCATCCCTGAGCTTTCGGGCACCACTGTGATCTCTTCAGTGGCGCCATTGTGTCTTTGGATGCCATGTGAGTCTCAGGCTGGCAGTGTAGCTCTGTGAGACTGCAATAATTAGAGTGGGTTGGTTAGTGCGGGATTATTCACCAGCCTTGAGAAAATATTCCTGATGCAATATACACTGTGGGAGTATTACATGGCCCAGCCTCATAGCATTTTTTTCTTTGGTTTTTGCCTTATCTCTATGGAATCAAAAATGCAATACACAAATAGGATCCTTGATTTCTGAAAATCTAGGTGCTTCAACTTCCCACTGCTTCTACCTTTTACATGTATAAGTATTAGGTCTGGAATCTGCAAATGCTGTATTAACCCTATCCTTTAATGGGCTCTACCCTGAATTCAAGAATCTAGTTAAGGAACAGAAGCTAAATTGAAAAGCCACTTGTCTAATCAAATCGAACATTATACTTGTAGGAAGTACAAGTCATTATACTTGTAGGAAGGTTTCCTCAGGTGTGGTTATATCTTGCGATTCTTTTCTGCAATAGATAATAAGAACAACGGGACAGGTGGTAGCAGCTTCTCTGTAAGTTAGTGGAGGCAGGAAGGTCAGAGAGACTTTGTGGCAAACGGCCTTATTTTGGAGTAATTATTCCTGCACCCCTTCATAACTAAATTGCACTTCAAAATATGACTTTCTGGCATGTAGATGGTTATTTTAAACAAGCTTTTAAATCTTCGAGGCTCATCTGTGTATTATCTTATAAAATCCTGTAGTAAATTCCTATGATTTTATGTTGCCTGGGCATCTATTTTCAAATTCTTTCTAAGGCTCATCTAACTGACATACCTGAACCTAATTCTCCTCCCAGCCAGGGTTCTACTAGAGAGTAGCTATCTTGACAAACCTGTCATGGCATGGACAGAGTTTATAGCTACTCTCCAAAGAGAAATCTCCAGATCAAATAAAAGGAAAATGTAACAAATCCAGTTTTAGCAGAAATGGATATTTTGTCCACCCAAATAAATTTTGGGCAATCCAGACCTAAAATTTAGTTTGCAGCCCCTATAAAATTGTACTCTAATAATAGACAATATGTCCCAATCTCTTTTGTGAAAAACAAACAAACAAAAAAACCAAAAAACTTAACATCTCTTCTCTGTACCTTGAAATGTAAATTTGCTCTTTTGTTTCACCTAAGAGTCATTATTTTAGAAGTACAAAATTGGGGCTACTTGTCTTACAATTGCATAGGGCAATGAAATATGTAATTAAAGACTGACAGACTGAAGGGAGGGTAAAGGAACTTTAAAAACTGTCAAAGGAAAAAATCTTGGCCTGGCATAGTGGTTCATGTCTATAATCCCAGCACTTTGGTAGGCCCAGATGGGAGGATCTCTTGAGACCAGGAGTTCAAGACCAGCCTGATCAACATAATATCTTCATCTCTATAAAATTTTTTTTAAAAAAAATATATAATATATATATAATATATATAATATATATATATATATGTAGTGTGTGTGTGTATAAAATCTTATTAAAAGCTGTGAAATCTGCTTCTGTGTGTGTATGTGTGTGTGTGTGTGTGTGTGTGTGTGTTTTTTGTCTGTATATGTGTGTATTGTGAATGTGTAGTGTGGTATTTTTTTTCCTCAAATAATGTTATTAAAATGTAAAATAATTCTATTTAATTAACTTAAAGAAACTAAATAACAAACACTATAATAAACACTTAAATCAAGTATTTTATCAAAAAGAAAAATGTGGCAATGAACTCAAATGTCTTTTAGTACATGTGATCTGAGACTCTTTGGTAAATAAATCTAATTTTTAAATTGTTAGTAAAATTAAAATAGAAATGTTTTTAGAATTGTCAGCATTGATTATAATTCTGACTTTGATTTTTCCTAGAGTTACTCGTCAAACTTTTTACTTTCTAGATATTTACAGGAAATAAAATACGTTTAATTTTTACCTTTTTTTCCTGTGATATTGTTGATACTTGCCTAATTTATCAGTGAGCTGAAACTATAGAAAGCAAACTGAAACCAGGAAAAATAAATCAAATAGCCACTGACTGCTTTCACTCCGTCTGAAAATCTTTTCGAATAGCTGCCCTCTGGACCAACCAACCATTTATTATAACCATTTACCTTTGTTTTCTTTTGTTTCCATAGAGATGTCTCTGATTCCCTGAATGATATAGAGACTTTGGGGGAAACCCTTCTGCAATACCATTGCCTGAAACGAGACATAACTGTTAATTGTTCAACTGGACTGGCCTATTCTTAGTACTGAGAGATGGCTTTAATGACTTGTGAGACAATCTACCAACCCCATTTCTGCACGGTGAAATTTCTTGGAAAAGTTTCAGACTTGGAAGGTTGAAACTCAGAAATAATACCCTAAGTGAAGGTCTCAGAAGCAAAGTTTTTCTCTGACCTCTCTTACTTTCCTGTTTCTGGCCCCTCATTCTCTTGTGAAGCTAGGCACAGAAACTGGAATCCCCTTGCTCCAAAGCAGATTATAGAAACCAAAACCCACTTTCCCCAAAGAAAATTATACAAACTATAATATTACTCTAACTTACCTCAATATTTCTGTGTAAGAACTGGTCATAAAGAAATTCTCTAACCGACAGTGTTTGATTTTAGTTCACAAAACCTCCATTCCAGAAAGTGTCCTGAACCATACCTGAGAGGAAGAAATGTTGAACGTAGAGGCCAAGGAGAGTCTGAACAGAGTTTTCCCACTCAATCTATTGATTTTTTTTTTTTTTTTGAGTCAAAATCTCACTCTATTTGCCTAGACTAGAGTGCAGTGGCATGCTCATGGCTACTACAACCTCAACCTGCTGGACTCAGGTGATCCTTCTGCCTCAACCTTCCTAGTAGCGGGAACTATAGGTACATGCCACCACACTATTTTTAAAAATTTATTATAGAGACAAGGTTTCTCCAAGTTGCCCGAACTGGTCTCAAACCCCTGGGCTCAGGCAATCCTCTTCCTTCTACCTCCAAAAGTGCTGGAATTACAGGCTTGAATCACTGCACCCTGCACAACCCACTAAAATTAAATCATATCCTTGCCACTGTACTCCAGCCTGAGTGACAGAGTGAGATTCTGATTCAAAACAAACACAAACAAACAAATTAAATCATATCCTTTTTGTTCATAGTTCTACATGGCTGTCCACTTTTCCTGGAACCGATGCACAAAGATGGATTGTTTTCCCTGTATTATTGGATCTTCATTCTAAAACCTCCTGTTTCATGTAAAACTGTAACTAAATAAATTTGTTAGTCTGACTTTGTTATCAGGGCATCAGCCATGACCTTTATAATAGGCAGAAAAGGGATAACTCTCTTGTTACCCCACAATAATAACAATTTGAAATCCACCCCTAAATGATAGTAATTTGAGCTTAATCCATCAGAAATCATAGTGTTTCTCAAAAACATTTTATCAAATTTATACTTTTATAGCCACTATTAGGAGTTACATGTTCTTGACAATGTTTACACAGCATAAGAGCTATAACTTCAGAGACTGAGCAACTATCTCCAGAAAACAATACAAATAGACAGAATAGCCCTATAGGTCTTTTTCTGAGTTATTTCTTGAGGCTCCCTGAATTTCTAAGGCACTCTGTGCCTGCAAAGTTATTGTGATGGCTATTCCTCTAAAAATGTTTGCACAGTAACTGAGGTCAATGCAGGTGAATGCTGTAGAAATTTCAGAAAACGTTAGAGCCAGGAGAGAATATTTTGCGTCTCATAAATGATTGCCATGGTGGTCAACTGTGCACAATCTAGTAAGTTTGCTCACTCTGAGTTCTAGGGAAGAAGCGTAAAGTAGTGATAGGTAAAAGGAATATCTCAGATATGTTTTCAACTTTTTACTCTCACACTTAACTAAATCAAGTGACCTGTAGCAATATACTAAATCATTGTGGGTCTCAGTTTATTTGTATGCAAGTAATGTGTAAAGCAATAAGCACTTGTGAAAAACACATATCTACAATAAGCATAGTTCCTTGTTCATACTATACAACTCAAAGAGTCATTTTCACTCCCCTTCTTTAATTCTTCTATTTTATTTTTATTTTTGAACCTGATCAAAATTCTAGGAAGTAGAGGCAGAATGATATTTCTCTTTTTTTTTTACAACCTAATATTTATTTAATTCATAATGTCCAAAATACATTAGGTTTGACTTGCAGAAACAAAAAACAAAGCATTTGTAAACTGATCTGAGAATGCAGGACATATCTACAGGAAATAAAATATAAACACAAAACTCAACAAGTTTTATGCTGATATCATTAATATTGGAAACTAAGTTTATATTCTGATGAATCTAATCAGGTTAATTATATCATGGAATGGCCTTTGTTTTGTTGCTATTACTTTGTGTAATATTGATACCAAGCAGGATTTCTAAGTCTAAACACCAAGTAATTTTCTGTTCATGTTTCTTTGCAACGGAGGCTTATTTTATCCTTCTTGGGATAAGCTGGAGGGTTGTCAGTGCCTGGGTTCATCACAGGACCGATACTCAGGACACACTCATCCAGGAGAGTGAAGACAAAAAAAAGGGCCGCAGCAGCTTCTCAGCAGAAAGGTCCATGAATAGAAAGACATGGGATCCATTTTCTAGATGGAAGAAGGAAAGTCTTTCCATGTCCAGAAAAATCACCAGTTTCTGTAACTTGGGATTCACAAAGAGGAAAGTTGGAGGCACTGTGCAGGCAAAGAAGCCTCCCTCCCTCAAAGTTACAATCCCTGCTCTGGAGTCAGTTTGACCCTCCTTTTCCAGTAAGAAGATTCTCTGCAGACTCCCAGGTCCTGTTCTCCACTGGTCCCCCATCCACCTCTCAATAGTGGTGGCCAGTGGTGAAGCAAGGAGAACCAGGGCACAAGCAATCATGTTGAATTTCTCAGTGAGGCCTTGCCAATTCTGTACAACATGTTCACAGTGGATGCTCCTGTGGTCATTCGAAATTAGCAGTACGTTTTTGACCATGTCAGCATCAAAGGTCATGTCCACTTGGAACTTCTGTATCCTTGGGTTCATCTGTAGAACAGTTTTCATCTGGGGCTTCTGTTCCCTGATGTTGGAAACCAACCTCCCCTGCTACCTGTTGGGCCTGATGTTGTCTTTCTAAGAAACCACTAGGCAGAAGGGCACAATACACCATCCCCGTCAGGCTCCTTCTGCAGTGTATTGGTGCAGCTGAAGCAGAAGATGCATTCACACTCCAGGTGCATTGGTTCTTCAAGATAAGCTTTGCAGAGGCAACATCTGCTTGCTTCTTTTTTTCTGTGATCCAGTCTTCTTGGTCTTTCAGCTGCTTCTACTGGTAGCTCAGGTGTTGTCAGAGTAATATTTCTAAAATTCAAATTGTAATGATTTCGCAATTTTAAAAGTACCTTTATTTACTACTAAGGGAAGTAACCTCATACGTGTTAAGACACTGTATTTTGTTTGTCCCAGCTGTCACTTCACCTATCTCTATGATTGACCACAGATTTTTGACAAGCTCAAAAACTGTTTTAAGCAGTGGAAAACACATCGGATAGGCGTATTGCATCAAACGGAATATACTTTGAAGGTGACCGGTTAAACATGTTAGAATAAATACACAATTCTTTGTACATAAGCCAGGGTTTTTTTTTTTTTGGTGTCCCCTCTTGTAGCGCAAGGTAAATTTTATTTCCTTTCTGTTTTTTCTTCCTTTTTGAGTCGGGGTCTCACTCTGTTGCCCAGGTTGGAGTGCAATGGCGTAATTACTGCTCACTACAGCCTTGACCTCTTGGGTTTAGGTGCTCTTTCAGCCTCAGCCTCCTGAGCTGCTGGGACTACTGGTGCATGCCATCTTTCTTTTAGAGATGAGCCCTCAATATGCATCCCAGGCTGGTCTTGAACTCCTAGATTCAAGCAATCCTCTCACCTTGGCCTCCCAAAGTGCTGGGATTACAGGCATGAGCCACCACGTCAGGCCTATATTTTTACATATTCCAACCATACCTAGTATGCCCCACTTAGTCCTATTATCTATTTCTTATAACCTTACTTCTTGTGGAACGCCTATAGAAATTGCTTAGATTTCCCGTATTAGCTCCTATCATATACTTTGGTGTTTGACAGTTTTTCCAAGTAACAATTAAATAATTAATCTGTTAGATCCTGTCTTTTGCTAAATATACCCATTTTATCATTTTTGACAGTTACTTGGTTTGACCATTGACCATATCTTTTTGAAAATCCTTTAGAGTTCTTAAATTTTCAGCATGTTAATTACTCTGCAAAATCCATTGCTAAAAATTAATCCTATTTTTCAGGTGGTCCTCATTTTCCTTCTTAAAGGATGTCTTAGTCCATTTTGTGTTGCCTTAAATAAATACCTGAGACTGAGTAATTTATAAAGAAAAGAATTTTTTTTTTTTTTTGACTTACAGTTCTGTAAGCTGGAGAGTTCAAGGACATGGTGCTAGCTTCTGGTGAGGGTTTTCAGTCTGCATCATAACACTACAGAAGTTTAAAGGGGAAGTGGACATGTGCAAAGAGGTAAAACCCAAGGGGTGTCCTGGCTTTATAATAACCCTTTCTCCAGGGAACTAATTCATTCTGTGAGAGCAAGAACTCATTCATTCACTTCAGACATCGTTACTTTATTTGTGAGGATTCTACCTTTATAATCTAATTGCCTCTCACTAGGCCCCTCCTAGTGAGATGGAAGTTGAAAGGCCCCCTTTCAACATGAGTTTTAATAGGACAAACCACATTCAAACCATAGCAGGAGGCAAATAAAATATACTGTTTTCTGGTTTCTAGACAAATCTGGGAGTCACTGTTGAATTCAATTACCAGTGCAGTTGTGTCACAATAAGGTCTTTTTCTACTTTTAATTTTAATTTAGAAAAAATTATTTGAGAAAAAATAATATTCAGTTTTGTTTCTCTTTTATTGTTTTAAATACATAAACTTAGTTACCAGTATTCTTTCAAGATTCTATAAAAGGAAGATCTTTCTTCTCTAACAGAAATAAGATTCAATTTATCTCTTAACCAGTTGCGGACGTGCATATCAAATGCTAACACAAGTAATGTCTCCCTACTTTTTAAGTTGAAGTTATTTAATTTATAACTTTATCATTATGAATATCTGTTCTGTGGTTAGTAAAAACTATTCTACCATTGTTTTAATTATCTGTATCAAGAATTGGTTGCGAGCTATTTGTAGCATTATTAGCTCGATCAAATTGGTGTTAGAAAAATTTTTATTCCTAGAGTGGGAAGAAAAATAATCATCTCTGCTAAACTGTGATAAGATTGCAGTTGTCATAATTTTGCATTTATCTGGAATAAATTAGTTGGAAAAGTATTTTTTAAATATATACATTATACCTTATGACTGCAACTTTCTCCCCTCTGCAAAACGTGAAATACAACACATACAGAAGTGCATGAAACATAAATACAAAGCTTAGTAATTTATTACAAAACGAAAACTCAAGTAACTGTGCCCAGGTTCAAAAAGAGGACATTACCAGCATCTCAAAAGCCATTCTTATGACCCTTGGACTCATTACCTACTTCTTTTCTTATGATGACTACTATCATAATGTTAAACACTATGGTATGATTTTGCCTGTCTTTACTCTTTATCAATGATATAACTCTCTAAGAGTGCTCCTATTTTCAGAAAAAAAAATTTTTTTTTGCTCATCATTTTCCCACATTATACCACTTAGTGGCAATTCATTCATTTTTTATTGGCTTGTAGCACATATTGAATAAATATATCATAATCTACTCTATGACTGATAGAAATTTTGATTGTTTCTAATTTTGGCAATTATAGATAAAGCTTCAATGAACATTCTTGCATATGTCTCTGAGTACGTTCATTATGTTGTGTTTGTAACTAGCAGTGATATTGTCAGTCTATATCTATAACTTTAATGGATAATGTCAAATAATTTAACATAGTGGTCATTCAATTTAGACTTTGACCAGCAGGGATTGAGAATTATTGTTGACCCACATCATTGCTTACACTTTTTAAGGTAAAATGTTAGTTTCTTAAAAAATATTATTTAAAAATAAGTTAAAAAACCCTACCCTACTGGTAGATGTCTTACTGGGGTTTCAACTGCTATTTTCCTAATGGATGATGAAGCAATTCCTACATTCATTATCCATTTGGATACCCTCACATGTGAGGGCCCTGTTCAAATCCCCTGCCAAGTTTTCTATTGAATTATCTTTTTTTTATTTATAGGCGTTTTAACTATATTCTGGACATGAATCCTTTGTAGGTTATATGTTTAACTATATAAGCCAATCTGTGGACTGCTTTTTGGACTCTCTTTAATTAACAAAAACTTCATTTTAATGTTATTCAAATTATAAGTTTTAAAAGATTATTGCCTTTTGAATTTGCTCTTTTTAAGAAATTATATAGATGATCGCTTAGGGATCCAAAATGCCCAAAAGAGAAGCCAGATAGAAAAAGTGACACTTTACTCACACACACTTGTATACATACACACACTGAGAAGTACAGTAAGTCCCCTACATATGAATCTTCAAGTTGTGAAATTTCAAAGATGCAAAGGTGCGTTTGCATGTCTAATTACATGAGTTAGTTCACGTGTCTGGTATACATTATCACATGCATGCATCCTCTACAAGTGGTTGTGTTTTTGTGTACTTTACTGTACAGTACTGTATAGAGTACAGTAGTACAGTATCTTTATTTCAAGCCCCAGATGTTCAGAAGAAAGAAGAAAGTAGCAATGATTAACTGGTACTATAAAGCTGATTGTGTTAGTTGGGTACCTAGGCTAACTTTGTTGGACTTACGAACAAATTGGACTTAGATAGTGCTCTTGGAATAGAATTAGTTCATATGTGGGGAACTTACTGTAGCAAAGTTTAGAATTTGTATTTTGGAGTCAACTTTAACTCATTTATTCATTCATTTGACCATGACCCATTTTCTATCTAATAAATGTCTTTAAAATTTACTCATTTTTAACAACTGCATTTTGTCTATTGGGGTAGTTTGGTAGGGAAGACGAATCTATAAGGTTAGCAGTGATTCTAGCCTGAAAATATTCTATATATTGAGATTCATGAGAAAGAAAATTAAAATAGGGCCAACTCCTAGCAAATAGATCACAAACGAGGTGACAGTATTGGCTGGATGGTAGTTTCAGTAGGCAATAGATTTGTTGAAAAATTACTTGAGAAAATTATTAAAATAATAGCTTATAAACCTACATTGTGTCGTAAAAGGACACAAGACATATTTCAATCTCTAATACCAGTATTGCTTTGAAGTACTAATAGGAAAATCTCATTTTTTCCTTGGTTACATATTTCTTATGAAAAAAGTGAAAGATTACACTACTGTCTTTATTGAAGCCAGATATGATGTTTTCTACAAGCATATTTGTTCTCTTGCTATTTCTAGCTAAAAGCCATAGCATAATGTAATATTCATATATTTTTAATTTTTTGAGACTTTCAGCATCATTTAAAAATATGCCTTTTTGTCATATATCTGTGAGAATTTAATCCATTGTCTTGATAATCGCTGTGGTATAATAGGATATAATGTCTAATCAATGTTCACTGTTACTCTCACCTAAACAATTCTTCCTTCATATACAAAAGGAAGAAATAATAGACCCAATTTGCATAGCACTTTAATGTAGTTATGCTGAGCAACATGAGTCACAGGCAATCAACTTTGTTAAAGATAATGGTGTACTAATTTACAACAGACTGCTGTGTTACATTGTTTGGGGTGGAGGAGAGGGAAGAAAAGCAATTGTTTGCAAGGAATTTAGGGCGGTTTAAGCAACAAAAGAAAAAGAGATAATGTCTTTGTCCATCTTGTGTTGCTATAAAGGAATGCCTGAGACTTGGTAATTTATATAAATTAGAGGTTTATTTTGCTCACGGTTCTGCTGGCTGCAAGGTTCAAGACTGGGTATTTGGGAGGGCCTCAGACTGTTTCTACTCGTGGCAGAAGGTGAGGAGGAGCCATCGTGTGCAGAGATCACACGATGAGAGAGAAAACAAGGTGGGGGGCGGTGCCAGATTTGTAAAAACAACCAGTTCTCGGAGCAAATAGAACAAAACCTCTCCCTTGAGGGAGCACACTAATCTATGCATGGGGGGTGTCCTCCCTTATGGCCCAAACACTTTCCATTAGGCCCCACCTTCAAAATTAGAGATCATATTTCAAAATGAAGTTTGGAGAGGACAAATATTAAACCATAGCAGATAATAATTACAGCAGTGTTTAAAGATAATTTTGTGTGGAAATATTTCTTTGCATTAAATGTATCAGAAGTCAAATATGAAAACTCGGTAGAGTATTCTGGACCTGTTTGTCTACCTTCTGTAATTTGCTCACTTTCATAGGACTCTGGAGTATCTCTGGCAGCTCCTAGTGCTGTGTGAAATGCAGTTTGATAACCACTGAATTACTGTATGAAATGGTGTCATTGTAGGAAAAGGTTAGAAACAGCTACAGCCTCTACTTAGGAAAAAAATTCAGGGAGAAGACCATCAGAGGAAAATAGAGAGGGTATGGGTAAGGGTGTTAAAAAGTAGAAACAACACGGTCTTTTTAGCACTCTGGCACATGATCCTGAAAAGTATGTTAAGCTCTCTGAACTCTAGTTTCTAATTTTTTCTTTTCTTTCTTTCTTTTTTTTTGTTTTAAGAGAGAGTTTTGCTCTGTCACCCAGGCTGGAGTGTGGTGGTACTATCATGTCTCACTGCAATGTCAACCTCCTAGGCTCAAGTGATTCTTCTGCCTCAACCTCCTGAGTAACTGGGACTCCAGGCACGTGCCACCACATCTGGTTAAGTTTTACATTTTTTTATGGAGACAGGGTCTTACTATGTTGTCCAGGGTGGTCTCAAACTCCTGGACTCAAGAAATTCTCCTGCCTCAGCTTATAGATTATAGATGTGAACCATCACACCTGGCTTTCTTTTTTTTGAGTTGGAATCTCACTCTGTTGAATTCTAGTTTTCAACATATGTAATTAAGAATATAACATCTACTTCAAAGAGGTGTTACAAGAGGAATTGAGTTAATATATGTCAAAAATGCTGTGTTAAAAAACTACTTAACAAATGTAAGGCAATACCATTCTAAGTATTGGGGAAACTATTTGCTTAACATGTTATAATATTATTGATCCTATGGTTTCTAATATCATCTAGTAGACCAGAGGTCAGCGAACTTTTTCTATGAAGAACCAGATGAAAAATGCTTTAGGCTTTGAGGACCATATTATATTTGTTAGTCATAGTTACTTAACTCATGCTATAGCATAAAAAGAGTCATAGGCAATATGTAAACAAGTGACTGTGGCTTTTCCAATAAAATGTTATTTGCAAAAACAGAATTTGGTAGAATTTGCTCAAAGGACCATAGTTTGCAAACCACTGTATTAGATTCTTTCAAGCTCAAAGGTATAGTCCATAGACCACTAGCGGCAGCATAACTGGGAAACATAAAAAGCTACATAAATTGTGGGACCTGATGCAGAATGAAAACTCAAGGACCTATGTTCATAAATTGTTAAGCATATTAAATTTAGCACTTTATTCAAGAACATTATTTTAAGTCTGGGGTCTCTTGAACAATCACACAGGTCACACATCCATGAATCCAGCCTGGCCTGGGAGCTTGTTAAAAACACAGGCCCTATCCCTGACCTACTAAATTATAATCTGCATATCAATAATGTTCCTACATGACTCATATGTACATGACACTGAAAAAAAGAAAAAGAATGTTGATCCTGGAGCTGGACTTCTTGGGTTTGAATGCTTCCCACACTGCTTACTGCTGTTTAGTCTTGGGTAGGTTACTCACTTAATCTCTTTGTTTCAGTTCCATCTTCTGTTAGAGAGGATATAACTCATAGCATTATTATGAAGATTAAGTGAGTTTTTATAAGTAAACACTTAATGCCTGGCACATGGCAAGCACTTATGAGTATTAGATGATATTATCTATCAATTCCCATCACCTTTATAATTCTTCAACTCTCATAAATCAGTTGCCTGAGCTCTTGTAACATTAACTGTTCTTGGTGCCACATAAAAATTAGGATTAGCTGCACAGTTTTGGGGAACAAAGTTATGCTGCAGTACAGAAATAGCAAGAGAGATTTTTGTGTGTGTGTGTGAGCACAATGTAATGAAAGCCAGATAATGGTTTCAAGGATGAAATGAGCATGTAGGGATCAAGCCTAAGAAAGCAAATGTAATAAATTCAGTTGAGTTCAAGGAACCTAAAATGGCTAAAGTATTTAGTATTTGCAACTTTAAAAAACAGAAAATTTACTGGCTCCAGAATTGGTGAGATTTTCTGGCAGAACATGGTCATTGAAAGGATCTTCCAAAAAAGGACTGAAGAGAATACAGTTAGGACAAAATCTGAGTCAGTTGCTTGAGGATCAAGCCCCAGAGTATGAGTGGGCACTGGGCCAGAAAAGCAAGAATACTCAGGAAATTTGCTGATTATCTTTATGGTGGAATAATTTGGGGACTCAATTCTCTTAAAGAGGAAGAAAAAAACTTCTTCTAAAACATACTTTTAGTGAGGTAAATGATATTACCAGTCTGAGTGAATTCTGTTGATTCTAGGAGGCATAAGGGATTTGGCCAAAGGCTTTGTGATTATTCCAGTTACCACAATTACCATCCTACAAAAATCCAACTGTGTAATCTTGGTTTGACATCACCATGTTATAAGATAAAATCTCTTTGACATGGTATATAAATTCTTCTTTGGAAAATCATATAAACTCAGCATTCAAGAGACAGTCTTACATAGTTGGTTTTGGGTATAAAAAAAAATCTAGTTTTGAATTCAGCTTTTGCAGATGTTTTTTAATAACCTGAAAAATCTTTCTTTGCCCTTCTCCATATAGCATGTTACAATTCATCTTATAAAGCCAGTTCAAATACCATCTGTTCTGGAAATCCTTTCAATAGTCTTGCAGGCATAATTAGTTATTCCTTTCACTGCAAGTAGAAAAGATCATGTTATAACCCAGGGAGTTAGTGGACACATGAAGCAGAAATCCAGCATAGCCACAGGACATTGTCTAGCAGTGGATGTCTTTCACATATAGCAAGCCAAAGTTACAGAGACTCTTCCAAGAGTTGGTAGGAATACAAAACAGATGCCCACCACTCCTGGGCCTCATCCCAAGAGTAATGCCACATCGGATAGCTTGTATAATAGCTGCTTTTCTCCTGAGTAGGAATGTTCAACAAGCAGGTACCTTCCAAAATATGTTAACAGATAACACCATCTGGCACCCTTTGCAGTGGTATTATAAGTTAGTAGACAGTGCCCTCTCAGAATTCTATGGAGAAACGCCATTCTGTGAAATCGACATTTTTCAAGAAAGAGGGAAGGAAAAGAATTAAATTAAGGGAAATACTCCAATCACCACAAAGGTTATAGAAAAAGTTCAAAGCTTTCTCTTCTCCATGAGTACCAGTCCTATAGTTTGAATGTTTCCTCCAAAATTCAGATGTTGCTAATGTAGATAATATTGGGAGATAGGTCCTTTAAGAAGTGATTCAGCCATGAGATCTTTTTTCCCTAATGAATGGGATTAAAGACCCTATAATAAAAGAGATTTCATGCAGTGTCTGGTAGCTTGCCTTCTGTCTTCCACCAGGTGAAGACTCAGAGAAAAAAATCCTTCATCAGATGCTGCTCTTTGATCTTGAGCTTCCCAGTCTCAGAACTAAAAAACGAAATTTCTGTTTTATATAAACTACCCAGGTCTGTGGTCTTTTGTTATAGTTGCACAAACACAACCATTGAGGTCATTATTTCCTTCTTGTGAATGGAAATTTCTGATTCATATCAAGCATAAACTACTGAGCAATGGCCCTGGACGATATAACCTTTGCTGAAAAAAACAAAATGTGACTTATCTCACACGGAGAACTCTTATGTCACAATATGTTGTTTCTATTTTGTACCATCTTTTTGATTGGCCTTGCTTTCTTTTCTCTTTGGTCTTATTCAGTGCATAGTAAAAGAAAGAAATTTCTGTTTATTAGAAAAAAAACGTTCTCATTTCCCCAGCCTCTTTCTTTATATATTAAAGTCAAGATGAATCCAAGATGGAGACCCCGGTAATAATGAGCATGGGAGAAATAACTTAAGGTTTTTTCCTAATAACTATAAAAAGACTTCTCATAAATAACATGAATATCAGAAATATTTGCCATCTGGGAGATTAGAGCTGAGTTTGAAATAAGTAAGACTCTTTTTCTTGAAGTGTCCCTTATGGGCTGGAAGCAGCAGTTAATGTCTGATGGGGAATTAACGTTTATATATGTAACACTGGACTCAGGCCACTATGGCTAACAGTATTTGGAAAATATAATAGATAAGATATTAATGATATAGACACAGCAAATAAGATTGATACAGAAAATTTCATAGGCTAAGTATGAAATTCTATAGGTCTTACCTCTGAATTTATAGTAAAACCATTAGGTAATAAGAAAACAATAAAATGACATAAATTTTAAACATTCCTCCAAATGAATTAATCAATGAGGAAATAAAAATGTAATTACATCTTACTTGAAGAGAAAATCTGAATGTGTGTGAATATGTTTTAGATTTGAACTTGTAACAGCTGCAAAGACATAGCTTTACAGATGTGTTTATGTATCCACATTCACATGTACATAAACATACTATGAGAATGAATGAACTAGTGAATAAAACATATAACATAAAAAAGCTAGAAAAAGAACTTAAAAACAGATTTAGAAAAGCAGTTTGGAGGGCATATATATAATCATACTAATTGTCAACATTTTTAGAAGATTTAGTGGTGGTGATGATGGAAAGGAATTCTTCAAGCCTAATCAAGTTTCTTAAAAAGGGTGGAAGTTTTTTTTTATTTATTTATTTTGAGTTGAGGTCTTACACTGTTGCCCAGGCTGGAGTGCAGTAGCATGATCAGGGCTCACCACAGGCTCCATTTGCTGGGCTCAGGTAATCTTTCCACCTCAGCCTCCCGAGCAACTGGGACTACAGGCGTCCCCCACCATGCTGGGTTAATTTTTAAAGTTTTATTGTACAGACAACATCTGGCTACACTGCCTGGGCTGGTCTCAAACTCTGGGACTCAAGCATTCCTCTCTCCTCACCCACCCAAAGCGCTGACATTAGCAGAACAAAGTACCATGCCCGACTAAAAGTAGAAAATTTGGGAACAACAAATGAGATATAATGACACATGTCAAAGCAGGCAATATACTAAATTAAAATAAGTTTTTACAATCGATGACTAAAAAACATTAAATGTGCTATTAAGTGGAAAACTTTGAGTTAATAATATCTCATTAAACTGACCATGAAAAAGAAACTATCTGCAAACAAATACATATAGAACAAAAAGTAAATGTAATCAGGAAAATATTGCCACAAAAGCAATTGAGTGCCAATAATCTATAAGTGATTTGTTAGAAAATCTTCCAATGACAGATAATTCTTCTTCTAGGAAGACAGTCTAAGAGAAAAATAGGCCAGGCTTGGTGGCTCAACCTGTAATCCCAGCACTTTGAGAGGCCAAGGCAAGTGGATTGTCTGAGCCTGCAGGTTCAAGACCAGCCTGGGCAACTTGGTGAGACTTAGTCTCTACAATAAATCAAAAATTAGCTGGTGTGATAGTGCGTACCTGTTAGTTCCAGCTACTTGGAAGGCTGAGGTGGAAGGATCACTAAAGCCCAGCA
>CAUYQG010237554.1:0-12797 GCA_963574415.1 Tarsius wallacei | reverse complement strand
GAGTGGATTGTCTGAGCCCGCGGGTTCAAGACCCACCTGGGCAACTTGGTGAGACCTCATCTCTATAATAAATCAAAAAAAAAAAAAATTAGCCAGGCATGGTAGCGCACCTGTAGTTCCAGCTACTTGGAAGGCTGAGGCAGAAGGATTGCTGGAGCCCAGCAGGTCGAGGCTGCGGTGGCCAGGAGCGGCCACGGCACTCCAATCTGGGCGACAGAGTGAGACTCCAATTCAAAAAAAGAAAGAAAGAAAGAAAAAGTCACTGAAGCCAAATGCAACTTATCACAACAATGCCAGCTGGTATACTGATCCAGTGGGTTTTTAGAACATATATCTAGCAGGGGAAGCATGTACTATAAGGGGCTAGCCCTCCAAAATTTGTTTTTTTTGGGGGGTCACCTCTCATATGCTAATCAGAAAAAAACTGCTACAGAATAAGACTAAAAATATATATATTAGAAAGAATTTGGATCCTTTCTGTGGGGGCTGGGACAAAGATAGTGTGAATACCAATAACCCAGGGCCGCGCACTAGAGATCTGCTGAATAGGATCAAGTTGTTGCCCAGAAGGTCTGGAAGCCAACAAGATTCCCAGTGTAACTAAGGCAGATGGGCTGGCATCAGGTATCGGAGATGAAAATAAGGTCTGAGGCAGGAACTGAGACAACCATAAGCAGGCTGGGTAGGTAGATAAGTAGATGTTTCAAAAAATAAGCTATGAATAACAAACATAGAAGTCCTGAAAGCCCACTTCTATTGGTGCTGCACATGTAGTAGTTTGGGCTTCAAAACCCCACACCACTCTTCAGGCTCCCTTTGCCAGGCAAGGCCTCCCTGGTTTTGTCTGTGTGTCTATAACATGACCTTAGGGTTTGTCTGAAGTGGACTATAAGTTCCCACAGATATTTCTCCAATCCATATCCCTTCTAACGCTGAACCAAGTTTTGGAGATGACATTGAGGTCAAATGCAAATACAGAACTTCCTGTGCTATGTATTCAAGCCTCTTAATCTCAAATTCTAGGCGTAGAGCTTGAGACACAGGGTACAAGGCCAAGTTAGAAGGTATTTAATCTCACAGGTTGATTATGTCCTTGAGTTTAAGGCAGGAATGGGAAATATGTGTGCTACAGTAGAGTAAGGGGAATCTGCTGGTAGGACTGATCCTCCTAAGTGATCTTTGATGCCAGAGGATATCCTGTTAGTCTTCCTAGATGGTCCAAAGTTGTTTTGGAAGTGACCAGATGGGGTTTGGTAGTTTGTAAAGTTGCTAGGATGAAAGCACCTATTTACTGTGAAAGAGTATATTCCAGGTAGCTGAGAGGAGGTAACAGATAATGGTTAGCTGCTTGTCTCTTTGCTCAGCACACCACCTGCATGGTTTCATGTCTCAGTTCCTCCCACATCTCACCCCTCCCATCAGTCATCATCAGTTTTATCCACCTAGACAGGTATTTACTTAGGACAAGGTGGTAGCTGAGCCTCGAAGACCAGAGTTGGCTTGCCAATCACCTGATATCCCAGAGTGTATATATAGCAAAGATCTATAAAAGGGTTATGATCCCCCACAGCTTGGCACAGAGCTTGGATTAGCCAGAGACAGAAAAAATGTTCAGCCAGTTTCCCAACACTGGTGGAGTGCAACATTTCCTGGTAGAAAATGTGGATGGGTGTTCAAGCGAGGTGTCTGTGCACAAAATGGCCATGTGCTCCATGCCACAGGTGGCTTCTCTTCCTGGTGGCAGGTCTAGTCTAGCTGACTTGGGTACTTCTCCAGGTTAGGTCCTGCCAAGCCTTTAATTGGGTAGCAACTTCCAGAAGAATTGATCAAAAACAAATAAAATAAAGACTTGAGGATAATATCTCCAATACTGATAATTTTTATATATCACAGTCCTACAATTTACTGCATTTTTACAATGTTGCCTATTTCCAATACTGCTGCAACTTATAACTATTTTTGACAGTTTTCATGAATTTTTTCTCTGGTAAACTGTCCAAAAGCAATTAGGGTTTAAAATGAGTATTTCTTCAATTTAACTATTGATAATTTTTGTGCATCTTCAGTTGGTTTTCACATTTTAATATTTTTAAGGAATCTTACACTTTGCTTTTAAAAATTTATTTTCAGCCTCTGGCTTAATTTTACCTATTTATATTTTCACAGATCTTAAAATGTGTGCTTTTTACGAGCCTTCTTTAAAAGATGGTTTCCAATAGGGATAAAGGAATGGACAATTTTTCTTATTGTTATTTCTGAGAAGAAAGTTTAAATACTATTTTAACATTGAAATGTGAAATAAAGAGCTGATAAATATTTGTCTAGATCACTAAGTTCTTAAATTTTTTTTTTTTTTTTTTTTGAGTTGGAGTCTCCCTCTGTCACCCAGACTGGAGTGCAGTGGCCACTCCCAGCCACTGCAGCCTCGACCTCCGGTGATCCTTCTGCCTCAGCCTTCCAAGTAGCCGGAACTACAGGTGCGCACTACCACGCCCGGCTAATTTTTTTGATTTATTGTAGAGATGAGGTCTCACCAAGTTGCCCAGGTGGGTCTCGAACCCACGGGCTCAGGCAATCCACTCACCTCAGCCTCCCAAGGCGCGGGATTACAGGCTGAGCCACCGAGCCCGGCCTGGGTTCTTAAATTTATTGGATCACATACCTCTGAGAATATGAAGAAAGTCACAGGCTACTACTGTTGGATTTATGCAAGAATGGAAAATGTTCTTTCTTCTTTTTTTCTTTGAGTTGGGGGGGGTTCACTCTGTTGCCCAGCTTGGAGTGCAGTGGCACAATCATGGCTCATTGAAGCCTCAACCTTCTGGGCCCAAGCAATCCTTTTACTGCATCCTTCCAAGTAGCTGGGACTACAGGCACGTGCCAATGCCCAGCTAATTTTTGTCTTATTTTTTGTAAAGAGGAAGTCTCACTATGTTCCCTAGGCTGGTCTCAAACTCCTGGGCTCAAATTATCTTCCTGCCTCAGCCTCCCAACATACTGGGATTACAGGCATGAACCATCGCACCCAGCTGTAGGATGGAAATGTTCTATATTTGTACCACCTGGTATCACAGCTACACTTGGCTATCAACCATTTGAAATGTGGCTATTTTGAGAAATTTTTATCTTATTTAATTTTACTTTAAATTGAAATAGCCACATGTGGCTAGTGGCTACCATATTGCATGGCACAGTTATAGACTTTCCTCAGGAAAATGCAAGATTTTGCATAGAATTCAGAGAAATTTTGAAGCTACTTATGGGTTTTGAGTAAAAAAACCCCAAAACTGCCAGGCTCGATGGCTCAGTCTGTAATCCCGCGCCTTGGGAGGCTGAGGTGAGTGGACTGCCTGAGCCCGCGGGTTCGAGATCCGCCTGGGCAACTTGGTGAGACTTCATCTCTACAATAAATCAAAAATTAGCCAGGCGTGGTAGCGCGCGCCTGTAGTTCCAGCTACTTGGAAGGCTGAGGCTGAAGGATCACCGGAGTCCAGCAGGTCGAGGCTGCGGTGGCCGGGAGCGGCCACTGCACTCCAGTCTGAGCGACGGAGTGAGACTCCAGCTCAAAAAAAAACCAAAAAAAAACCCCCAAAACTGCTTGTACTTCTACTATGACAACTAAGAGCTAACATTTTTTATTACTATGTGCCAGGCATTATTCTAAGCCCTATATCTATGTTAATTCATTTAACGAGAGAAAGAAATTGAGGCACAGAAAGATGACCTAACTTGCCCAAGATTACACAACAAACTATGACTTGAACCCAGGTTGTCTGACTTCAGAGTTCATACTCTTAACCATAGTGTTAGATTCTTCCCTCTTAATATTTCTGTAATGGGTTATAACAACTTTTATTAAATTATTTTTTTTTGAGTTGGAGTCTCACTCTGTCGCCCAGGCTGGAGTGCAGTGGCACGCTCATGGCTACTACTGCCTTAACCTGCTGGGTTCAGGCAATCCTTCCACCACAGCCTTCCAAGTAGCTGGAACTACAGGCCTATACCACCATGTCTGGCTAATTTTTTGATTTATTGTAGAGACGAGGTCTCAACAAGTTGCCCAGGCTGGTCTCGAACCCCTGGGCTCAGGGCAATCCTCTCACCACGGCCTCCCAAAGTGCTGGGATTATAGGCTTGAGTCAATGTGCCTGGCCATAACAACTTTTAGAAAGACAAAGGAGACTTTATCCAAGGTGAAGCCATCAAAATGTGAACCAGTAATTGCAGTTTAAAAAAATTTACCTTTTTTTTTTGAGTTGGAATCTCACTCTGTCGCTCAGGCTGGAGTGCAGCGGTATATTCACGGCCACCACAGCGTCAGCCTGCTGGGCTCCGGCGATCCTTCCGCCTTAGCCTTCCAAGTAGCCGGAACTACAGGTATGCGCTACCACACCCGGCTAATTTTTTATTTATTATAGGGACAAGATCTTGCCAAGTTGCCTGGGCTAGTCTTAAACATGCTGGCTCAGACAATCCATTTGCCTCAGCCTCCTAAAGTGCTGGGATTACAGGCTGAGCCACTGAGCCTGGCCTAAAATTTGCCTTTGAATGACTTAACTTATAGCAAAGATAGTTTTTAAATTCATAAAAATGTTGACAAAGCAGGAGAGCCAGCATAACTACAAATATATTTTATAAAATGTCAAAAATGAATAGGATAATAAAATTATATCCATACACAGATTCACATGCACACAAGGTTGCACAACTGTCCCACGACACATGTAAATTAGAAATGTGCAATGGCTGGGCATGGTGGCTCAAGCCTGTAATCTCAGCAATTTGGGAGGCTAAGGCAACAGAATTGCCTGAGCCCACGGGTTCGAGACCAGCTTGGGCAACATGGTGAGACCTTGTCTCTACAATAAGTTTTAAAAAAAAATTAGCTGGGCATGGTAGCACGCACCTGTAGTTCCAGCTACTTGGAAGGCTGAGACAGATCACCAGAGCCCAGCAGGTTGACACTGGGGTGGCCATGAATGTGCCACTGCACTCCACCCTGGGTGACAGAGTGAGACTCCAACTCAAAAAAAATGTTCAATTGTTTGTGGTAATGACAAAAATGGATTATGGCTCATAACATGTAAAACTGCCCACTGGTAAACAATTTTCAATTTGTAAAAAGTTCATACTTTAAGTCTTCATTTCTTACCAAATGGCTGTCCTGAGGATACTGTTTCAAATAATTCATTTTCTTTTTTTTTTTTGAGTTGGAGTCTCACTCTGTCGCCCAGGCTGGAATGCAGTGGCACGATTCCGGCCATTGCAGCCTTGACCTACTGGACTCAGGCTATCCTTCCACCTCAGCTTTCCAAGTAGCCGGAACTACAGGTGCGCGCTACCATACCCAGCTATTTTTTTTTTTTAATTGTAGAGAGGAGGTCTTACCATGTTGCCCAGGCTGGTCTCGAACCTGTGGGCTCAGGCAATCCTCTCACCTCAATCTCCCAAAGTGCTGGAATTATAGGCTTAAGCTACCGCGCCCGGCCTCAAATAATTCATTTTCAATGAAATCTCTACTCCTAGATCAAGGTGGATAGGAAATCTTGTCAGTCTTTAAGCTGGACACATAAATCCATGAACTTAATAAGATTTTAGTATTCAAGTGCAGGATATTTCATCATTTTAAAAAAAGTTAGCCGGGCTCGGTGGCTCAGCCTGTAATCCCACGCCTTGGGAGGCTGAGGTGAGTGGATTGCCTGAGCCTGCTGGTTCGAGACCCGCCTGGGCAACTTGGTGAGACCTCATCTCTACAATAAATCAAAAACTAGCTGGGCGTGGTAGCGCAGGCCTGTAGTTCCAGCTACTTGGAAGGCTGAGGTGGAAGGATCGCTGGAGCCCAGCAGGTCGAGGCTGCGGTGGCCGTGAGCGGCCACTGCACTCCAGCCTGGGCAACAGAGTGAGACTCCAACTCAAAAAAAAAAAACAAAAAACTTGCAGGGGACTCTGCTGGAACTGTGCCTGCAAGGATTGGTAGTCTGGATTTGGAGGTGCATACTATTTTACTCACCTAGATTCATGCCTCTGGGAGAGGCAGTGAATGGCAGTGCTGGCAATATCCCAGTAGAGAACATGATAGGACCCCAAATTTACTGTTGAAGAGAGCTACATATAAGAGATGGCCTTTCTCTCTTCTCCACTAATGGTCCAAAAATTCTAGGCACTATCTTCTAAGACATTTTAAGGAACAATGAACTTGGGAGAGCAGAACTTGTAAAGCATAAAATAATAAGATCTTTCTTGTCTTCCACCACTTAAAGGCCACAACAATTTCTGCTCTTGTTTCTCAGGTCCATGCAAGTAGATCAGAGCAACAGCTAAGCTGTTAGAATATTCACAGCCTTGTATAGAGGGTATGGTCTCAGTGCACTGTTCCCTAGAACAAAGCTATGGCAAACTTAGTGTGACTACTGTTTATAAGGGTCACAATGAGGATGGGAACCTAGAAGCTAGGCTGGACTAGTGTGGGTTGTTACAGGAGTCCCAGAAGCTGTCTGGTCTGTATCAGCTGGTGTGTAGTCAACTAGTTGGCTTAAAAACACTGTATTTAACACTTTGGCCCACCTACTAGGCTCTTCAACTCTCAGAGAAAGCAAACAAGACATCTAAGACATAAAAATACACTAACTCATCTTCCTGGTGTTTCAAATATTTATTTTAGGTAGTCAAGGCTTTCATTGTTCTGAATCCTGATTACAAATTGCATGATCAAGAACAACTAAAAAAGGAGATTCAGGAGCATGTAAAAAAAACTACAGCACCTTACAAATATCCCAGAAAGGTAGGCATCCTAATTATGATAAATATTTACTCAGTGTTCTGGAAAATTTCAGCTTGTTTATTTTTTCCTTTTTAATGAACACTTTCCTCAAAGATGCTACACTAGATGTTCCAAACTGAACTAATGACATATGGATAAGAATCAGAAACTTTAAGATTAAAATAAAAACCTAATTTTTTGGTCATTAGGCTTACTAGACTTGCAGTATGAGGGAAGACCCCCCTAAATCCAGAATTTATTTATTAAAAATTATGTATTTATTCTTACATGTTTAAACTTTAGTCACCTTGAAAGTACTCTGTTTGATGCAATACACCTACCAAGGTGCTTTTTCCACTGCTCAAAACAGTTTCTTAACTCGTCAGTTTTGATGTCTTTTAGTGCTTCTGACATTTTTTGTTTCACCTCTTCCATACTGGCAAAAGGTTTCCCTTTGAGAGCTTTTAAAATCTGGGGGAAAAAAAGTCCCTTGGGGCAAGACTGGGTGAATAGGGAGGGTGGGGCACAGGGGTCATGCCTTTTTGGGGAGAAAACTGCTGAACACTCAGTGTGGTGTGGGCAGGTGTGCTTACAAATTACTTATCATAAAATGTGCAAACACATTGAAAGAATCTCCCCCCAAAAATTCACTGACGCCAAATGCAGTCTCTCACCATGCTAACTGGTACACTGATGCTGATGGGTTCCTAGAACAGCCAGTGGGAGAAGCCTGTACTACAAGCGTCTGTCCTCCAAAGGATAATTCCAGGATTTTTTGGGTGCCCCCTTATAAATACTAAATATCAGCCGGGCTCGGTGGCTCAGCCTTTTGGTATTTATAATACACGCCCTTTGGGAGGCTGAGGTGAGTGGATTGCCTGAACCCATGGATTCGAGACCCGCCTGGGCAACTTGGCAAGACCTCATCTCTACAATAAATCAAAAATTAGCCGGGCGTGGTAGCGCGTGCCTGTAATTCCAGCTACTTGGAAGGCTGAGGTGGAAGGATCGCCGGAGCCCAGCAGGTTGAGGCTGCGGTGGCCGGGAGCTGCCACTGCACTCCAGTCTGGGTGACGAAGTGAGACTCCAACTCAAAAAAAACAAAAAACAAACAAACAAACAAAATACTAAGTATCAAGAAAAATCTCCTCACAACAATTTCCCTCCTTCTTTTTTGGTTGTTACCCAAAACCCACTCTAATGGGTGTTCTAATTCTTTCATCTAAAATTCATATTATAACTGTTATATAATTGGTTTTATCTAAAAAGAAAACTTGTGGGCTAATTTTCTTTCCCTTGATACCAACAGGTAGAATTTATCCAAGAGCTGCCAAAGACTGTCAGTGGGAAAATAAAAAGATATGAACTGAGGAAGAAAGAATGGAAAACAATTTAAATTCATTCCATTAATTATCATGGTATCTATAAAAGAAAAATGGTATTTATAATACATGCTATCTATAAATCTGCAGAAACTGTAAAACATGGAGAAGTGATTAGAAACTGTTGATTTAAAATATCTTGTGGTTATGACATCAGAGGCTCAATTTGGAAATAAAATATTCAGAAAATTCCACTGCATAAGTGCCAACATTCCTATAATTTGTTAATATAAAAAGGTTATCAATTACTAAGAAATTTTTTAATGTATAGTATAAAACCAGTTTCTGAACCAAATCTCTGCTCTACTGTTTTTCAAACTTTGGTTGTATAATTCTTCTGATACGGTGATACACAAGTCAGAACTAATGTTCTGACTAAACAAGTTATAAAAGATTTTAGGAAAAAAAATCAGAAGTTTACCATAATTCTCAAAGTACAAATTTCTACCTGAAAATAGACTAAGGAATTTTACTAGTCACATTTTTGTTCAGATAATTTAAAAATAGTCTAAAACTTGTCTCAAGGTCTGACTATAAAAGGATATCATACACTACTGTTGCTTATTATATGTAACCTAATAAGTATAGTTTACGAAATACTTAATCTTTGGCTTTTTGAGAAAAACCACCAAAAGAAGTATGATAAATTCAGCAAACATTAATATACAAAATATAAATAAAATAGTGTAAGATGTTACCAGAATACCCATGTTTTGGAATTTAGGGAAAAATTAGGATTCATACATGAAAGTTTATCAATTCCTCATTGAAGGCCTGAGTCTCAAAGAACTTTTAGTCAAAAAATTTAAATTTCTGTCTTGAATATGACTTGTTTCTGGAGAACTAAAAGTGAGTCTTTCTGTGAAATGAGATGGAACTATGCTATTGGCTCTTTCCTTTTGAAGTGTTTGCTCCCATTTGAAATAACCACAACATTTTCTGTTTTCTTGGTATTTCCCAATAGGGCAACAATAGAAGACTTTTCCATGGTTTGGTCCATTATTAGAAACAACAAGTCTCTTAGATCTGCGGCCACACTTACATAAGGGCGGTGTCATTTTGCCACTCTTCCAAGGCTCTTGTAGGTTAACTGTAGAAGTTAATATAGAGGGGATAACCTTCCGGGAAGAACTTATTGGGAAGCGTTCAGATAATGCAGACTTTTCTTCATGAATAGTGAAGGTCTGTTTTTTTGCTGGTGGGAAAGCTGGGGGACTAGATGGATTCCTTTTAGTACCACCTAAAAGAAGAGGATGTTTCCCCAAAACTAAAGGATGAGACCCATTAACACTTCTGAAAATACTTGATTTGTGTTCGGGTAATTTAAAGGTAGAAACATCTGAACCAGGATCTTTGGCTTCTTTTACATTATAAATAGTAGTATGAGGACTTTTGTACACAATAGACTTAGAGGTTTCAGATTTTTGAAAAGTTTTCTCTGTGTCTCCAAAGTTTTCATAACTTCTTAGCATTTCTGATTCTTTTAAAACCATTGATCTTTCTCCAGAATTAAATGACGTCTGTAAGTCTGAGTCACTAATGGGAACTGTACAATCTATATTTTGCTCAGGCTGAGATGCTGGAAGTAAAACTACATCCTCCCAATCAGCCAACATAGGTAAACAATCAAGTGTAGAACTCACTTCCACATCAGAAACATGATTAACAGATGAAAGGGTGGTAGAAACAAGTACCAATTCGGAACCAACTGTTGAAGACTTAGATTTGGTATTCAATGCAAGATCTTCAATTTTTTTCTGTTTCTGCATATAGAAAGGTAGAGGCTGCAACTGGCCCAGAGAAGGAGAGGACTTAGCATTAGAAAGAGATAAGCAACTTTTGACATTGTGAAGACCTGCTTTCACATTGCTCTTTACTTGTAACTGGTCCTGCTGTGCCTTTATAGGGGAATTCGTACAGACTGACTTCATTTGAACTTTTTCATGAAAATTTATCGTATTTTCAGGCTTCCTAGCATATATGCTGGGACACTGGATGCCAATGTTGTAGGCAGATGTTTCTTCAACTTGATATGTATTCAAATTTCTGGCCAGAATGTTGGGATTCTTCTCAGTGGAAACCTATGATTCCATAAATCCAACAGTTTTACAAACTGTGCTTTCATAATTTCTTCAGTACACATTACATGATATGACAAAAAAGAAAAATGTCATTGGTTTATAAATGATTGCACACATGAAAGCAACATTTCAACGAACCTATGGTTACTACTGGAATTGGAGATGACAGAATAAGGAGGTAAGACACCACTAACCTTTTTCAAGGACCTTGTAATTTTCATCAGGCAACCATCCCTGATCATTTTCCAAGCAAGAAGAGCAGTATTCCGAGAATCATCCAACCCTGAGAAAATAGATATTAAACACTGAATTTAGTAATACTAGTGCAAAGAAATACTAACAAAAAAATACCACCACTTAAATAGAAACTGGGTTATACTGTTAGTTTTATGACCATCTTACTAATGTTAATCATGATAAACTGGTCTTGTGGAAAGATGTGGCAGTATTAACAATGAAAGAAAAGACTGCCCACATTTACACAGAAGGATGTGAACATTTATTAGATAGTTCCCAAAAAGGTGACCAACATTCTGAAGGGATCATGATACATGAGTAGTCTAATAGTCTTGTTCAGTTTTTTTCACTAGTCCACTATATTATCTGGGTGCTTAGTTAATCTCTATTCGACTTGGCTGATTCTTTTCATTCTTTTTAGAAACTAAAAAAGCACTAGATGGCAGTCTTCACCTTACAATGGTTATGAAAGCGGCAATTTGAAAGTTCATAGAAACAATTTGAATTGCATAGATTAGCAGCATTTGGATGCTGAAAGCTATCCCTTATTAATACCATTATCAAAAAATGAAATTAATATAACAGACTTAATGAAAGTCAAATGACTTACATAATAAAATGATTTTTAGTTTATACTAACCAGAATGTTCTCGTCCTAAGAATTCTATTCCCACTTCCTGCAATGCGCCACTTAGTCCTTTTGGTTTTCTCCTATAGAAAAACTAATCATATAAAAGATATATCTTAAAAAATGATTACTATTTGAAAGGTTCTGTATTAACCACTTTTCATAATTTTTAGGTCTATCAGATTTGAAATATGCTTATTTCTGTTGTGTTGTTAAATACTTTAAAAACAGCATTTATGTGAACATTTCAAAATAAGATATCTTATTTGTAGAAACTCACACACATGTGTGGGATACATTTTAATCGTTTTTTCAACAGAAGGAAAGGGAATGTGTCCCCATCTTTGACCATTACCTTGTAAGTTGCTCTGAGATCAATCCAAGAATTTAAGAATACAGGTTTTAACAGCTGTTTTCTTTTACACTCATACTCTAGGCAAACTCCCAAGTCCCAATCTGTATTAAGTACATTAAAATAGAACAATGTCAATGATGCCAGCATGTTTTACTTATGCTGCCACCCTTACAAATAGAATACTGGAAGATGATATAAAACAGAACAGTAAAACTTAATTGCTCTGTTAATATCTAAAAATTATTTACTTTATATAACTTACTATAAATAAATTAATAATGAGTTTCAAAATGATTTCTCAAGCACCCAATAAAATCTTGACTATTTTAAGAAAGGAGGCTGGATGCAGTTGCTCAGCCTGTAATCCCAGCACTTTGGGAGGCCTAGGCGAGAAGATTGCCTGAGCCTGGGAGTTTGAGACCAGGCTGGGCAACTTGGTAAGACCTTGTCTCTACAATATATCACAAAAACTAGCTGGGCGTGATGGCGTGAGTCTGTAGTTCCAGCTACTTGGAAGGCTGAGGTGGAAGGATCACCTGAGCCTAGCAGGTCGAGGCTGTGGTGGCCGTGAGCGTGCCACTGCACTCCAGCCTGGGCGACAAGAATGAGACTCCAATTCAAAAAAAAAAAAAAAGAAATGAGTAAGGTGTTAAATTACAAGGCTTATATTTCAAATATTCTACGAAAATAATAACATAATTGAGAAACCAAACATTTTATAGTAACTGGAAGCCAAGTATAACTATGAATGCCATGCTATCAATGGCACAATATTGCTTTCAATGACTACCAATGGCAATGTTATTTCACTTATACAAAAGATCTACTTTAAAATAGCCCATTTTTAGGTCAGACGTGGTGCCTCATGCCTCTAATCCCAGCACTTTGGGAGGCGGAGGCTAGAGGACTGCCTGAGCCCAGAGGTTCAAGACCAGCCTGGGCAACTTGGTGAGACCTCATCTCTAAAATAGATCAAAATAAAAATAAAAATAAATTAGCTTGGCATGGTGGCTCATGCCTGTAGTTCCAACTACTTGGAAGGCTGAGGTGAAAGGATGGCCTGAGCCCAGCAGGTTGAGGCTTGTGGTGGCTGTGAGCATGCCACTGCACTCCAGCCTGGGTGATAGAATGAGACTCCAATTCAAAAAAAAAAAAAATAGGCCAGGCTCAGTAGCTCAGCCTGTAACCCCAGCACTTTGGGAGGTGGAGGCGAGTGGATTGTCTGAGCCTGCAGGTTAGAGACCAGCTCAGAAAACTTGGCAAGACATCATCTCTACAATAGATAAACATTTTTTAAAAATTTTTTTTTTGAGTTGGAGTCTCACTCTGTCGCCTGGACTGGAGTGCAGTGGCC
>CAUYQG010237552.1:0-20744 GCA_963574415.1 Tarsius wallacei | reverse complement strand
GTGATAGTCATTGAGGGACCAATCACAGAAGAGGACCAGTCATTGGAATACCATCACAGAGAAGAACCAGTCATTGAGGCACCCATCCCAGAGGATGTCCATTCACTGAAGCACCCACAAAGAAATAGGACAGACACTGAGACATCCATCCCAGAGAAGGGACAGTCACTGGGGAAACTATTAGGAGAAGGGCCAATCACTAGACCACCAATCAAAGAGGCAGGTCAATAATTGGGGCACCCAGCAAAGAGGAGGACCCAAAACTGGGGCATCCATCAAAGAGAAGGGCCTATCATAGAGAAACAAATCTCAGAGGAGAATAAGTCACTGGGAAGTACATTTGGAAGAGGCAGTCACTAGGGCATGGTCATTCACTGGAAAAACCATCACATATTGGGGCCAGTGTCTGGGCCACCGTCACAGAGGAGACACCAGGGAACCAATCATAGTGGAATGTCAGTCACTCAGGCACTCAGTAGGAGGTGGGCAAGTCACTAGAACACCTATTGCAAAGGGAAGCCAATCACTGGCATATGCATCATAGAGGAGAGTCATTTACTGTAGAACCCATAATATAACAGGGCTGGTCAGATGGGCTCACATTATGGAGGATAACTAGACACTGTGGCACCAATCACAAAGGAGGACCAGTCACTGTGACAGACATCACAGAGGAGCCCCAGTCACGGGGCATCCATCATAGAGGGGGGTCCACCACTGAATATGCATCATAGTCAAATTCTACTTATTGGGGCACCCATCACAGAGGTGAGCCAGTCACTGGGACGAACATCACAAAGGAGATTCAGAAACTTGGGCAACCATTACAGAAAAGAACCATTCACTGGGGTCTCATCACAATGCAAAGCAAATGACTTAAGCACACTACACAAAGGAGGACCAGTAACAGAAGACCCAACCCACAAAATGGTAAATCACAGGGGCAGACATCCAATCGGAATGCTCTGTACAGGGGAATCCATTAGTTTGGCAGGGAGCACTGGGGAACCAATCTCAGAGGAAGCCCACTCACTGAAGTGCCCATTAAATATAAGGACCAATGACTCTTGTCACATATCACAGAGGAGATACTTCCTTGGAGCCAAACATACCAGAGGCGGATTAGTCTTAGTCTCTGAGGCACCCATAACAGTATTGTTTAAGCCACTGGGGCATCCATTAGGAAGAGGGCAAGTCACTGGGGCTTCAATCACAGAAGAGGTCCACTCACTGAGGCATACCTCCCAGAGGAGGCCTGGTCATTGGAACACGTATCAGGGATGAATTCCAGTCATTTAGACATTCATCAGAAAGGAAAGCTAGTCACTGGAGCTCCCATGAGAGAAGCAGGCTAGACACTAGGGGCCTATTATGAATGAACATCTATCACAGGGGCACTGATCAAAAAGGAGAGCCAGTCACTAAGGCACTGATCACAAGGGAGGACCGGTCACTGAGTTACCCATCACTTAGGAGGACATGTCATGGGGAACCCATTATAGAAGAATAAAGTCACTGGGGCACTTCAAAGAAGAAACTAGTCTCATAGGCACCCATCACATAGAATGGCGCTGAGGCAACCATCACAAAGGAGCACCTGTAAGTAAGTCACCCATCCCAGAGGTGGTCCAGTCACTGAGGCACACAACACAGGAGTTCATACCAGTCACAGAGTCACCCAATCCAACAGAAAGCCAATCACTCTGGTATCCATTAAGAGGAAGGTCAATCACTGGAGCATCGATAAAAGTGGAGGTCCAGAAACTCAGATACCCATTACAGAGGAGAACCAGTCATAGTTTATCCCACTCCAGAGGATGACCAGTCACTGGGGTCTGTATTGCAGAAGAGGGCTAGTCACTAGGTCACTCATAACTAAGGAGAGCCAGTCACTGGTGCCAGCATTACAGTGAAGGCCCAGTCATGGTGGCCCCCACCACAGATGAATCCTGGTCACTAAACCCACCATCACAGAGGGGACCTTGTCACTGAAGCACCCATTACTAAAGAGGACCATCATCTGGGCATCATCACAAAACAAAGTGAGTCACTGAGACACCCATCCCAGAGGAAGACCAGTGAATGAGGCAAACTTCACAGAGAGGGACCTATCACTGAAGCACCTATTAGGAGATTGACTGGACACCATCACCCAACCCAGAGGAGGACAAATCACTGGGACACCCAACAATGAGGAGGGTGTTACTGTGGCACCCATTTCAGAGTGTGGTCATTGAGTCACTCATTTTAGAGGAGAGTCAGTGTTTGGGCCACCCATTATGAAGATAGTGAGTGTCTTGGGCATTCATTACAGAGGAGCACCAAGCACTGGGATACCTATCTCAGATGAAGCCTATTCCCTGGGCACCCATGACATAAGAGGTCCAGTCACTTGGACACCATTCACAGTTGATTCTCAGTCACTGGGGCACCAAATGAGAGGAGGTTAGTCTTTGGGGCACTAATCACAGAGGAGGGCAAATCACTGGGCCACCTGTCAAAGAGGAAATTCAGTCACTGAGACACACATCACAGAGGATGGTTAAACTCTGGGTCTCCCAACTGGATCTGGAGATCCAGTTACCTAAGTATCTATCACCGAAGAGGGCCAATCACTGGGGTAGGCATCACAGTGAAGGCCCAATAACTGGGAAACTCAAAAATGAAGGCTAGTCACTAGAGCACCCATCACAGCGGAGGACTGGTCATTGGGACACCCAATATGAGAAACATCTGTCACTGGGATACCCACCAAGAGGGGGACCATCACTGGTCAGTCCTCACAGATGAGGTCTAGGCACTTTGGCATTCATTACAACAAAGGTGCAATCACTGAGGCATCAATCCAACGTGAGGCACAGCAACTAAGTCATCTATAACAGATGAAGGATAATCACTGGACCACTCATCACAAAGTTCGGCCAGTAATAGGGGCAGCCCTAAAAGAGGATGGTATTCACTAGGACACCCAACACAGAGGAGCAATAGCCACTGTGGCACCAATCATAGAGGAGGGTCAGTAACTGGGACACCCATTAGAAGGATGGTCAGTCATTGGGGCACCAATCACAGAGGATGTTCAATCACAGAGACACTCACTACAGGGGAAGACCAATCATTGGGGTAATAATTAGAGCAAAATTTATTCACTGGAGCACAGATCACAGAAGAGGACCAGTCACTGAGACACCCATATGGAGGAGGACCGGACATTAGGCACCCTATACAGATGAAGGCTAGTCACTGGGACAGGCATCACAGAGGAGAGTGAGTCACTGGTGCTCCCATGAGAGAAGAGGGCTAGTCACTAGTGTACTCATTTTGAAAGAGGGCAGTCAGTGGTTTATCTATCACAAAAGGGGGACAGTCATGAGACCACTGAACACAGAGGAGGGAAATTCACTGGAGGCACATGACTGAGTAGTTAAATATCATAAGGCATAGCTTGAGTCTGTAGTTCTGGCCACTTGGAAGTCTGAGTTGGAAGGATCACTGGAGCCTAGAAGATCGATGCTTAAATGGTTATGACTGTGCAACTGCGTTCGAGTATGGGCAACGGAGTGTTACTCCAACTTAAAAAAAAAAAAAAAAGATCATGGGACAATCATTATAGAGGAAGGCAAGTCACTGGTGCACCAATCACAGAAAAAACCTAATTACTATAGCACCCATCACATAGAAGAGTCAGTCACTGAGACAAACATCACAGAGGAAAGCCAGTCACTGGGACCCTAATTACAGAAGGGGCAATTCACTGAGGAAACCCCTCAGAGATGAGAAATAGTCACTGAGGCACCGTCATAGTGGAGGACCAGTTATAGAGGCAACCATCCAAGAGGGGAACTATGCAGTGAGGCATTTATCAAAGAGAAGGTCTTGTCCCTGTGGCACCCATGAGAAGAAGGACCAATCAAGGGGCACAGATCACATATAAGTGCCAATGAAAGCCAGTCACTGGTGCACCAATCATTGAGTAGATTCAGTCAGTCAGCCACCAGACATAGAGTAGAAACAGTCACTGAAATACATATCACAGTAGAAGATCAGTCACAGGATACTCATTACAGAGGAGGACCAGTCATTTGGCACCAACACAGAGGAGGGGCAGTCAATGGAGCACCAATAACAGAGGAGGCCATTACTGGGGGAGCCATCCCAGAATAGGGTCAGTGATGGAGACATCTTTTACAGAGGAGCACTAGTCACAGGACACACATTACAATGAAAGACTAGTCACTGAAGCATCCACAACAAAGAAAAGTGATTCATTAGGGCATCCATCATCAAATAAGGCCAGTCACTGGAACATGCAGCATAGAGTAGAGTCATTCACTGGAGAACATATGATAGAAGAGGGCTAGTCTTTTAGGCATACATGATGGAGGGGGCCTAGTTCCTTAGGTACTAATCACAAAGCATTAGTCACTGGGTCACTATTCACAGAGAAGAGTCAGTCACAGAGAACCCCATCAAAAAAGTGTGCCAGTTATGGGACACCCATTATAGAGGAGAGTCAGTCATTGGGGCAACCATCACAAATACACAATACTTACTGGGGCACCCATCACAGAGGTGAGCCAGTCACTAGGACAAATATCACCAAGGAAAGAGAAACTAGGGCACCCTCCACAGAGGATTACCCATTACTGGGGCACAATCACTGAGGAAAGCCTGCATTGAGGCACCTAGAACAGAAGGGGGTTAGTCACTGAGGCACCAGTCACAGAGAGGGAGAAGTCACTGAGTCATCATTCAAGAAAGGGGCAAGTCTCTTGGGAAGCCATTAGTTGGAGGCCCAGTCTTTGGACACATATCACAGAGGAGGGTCAGTCACTGAGGCACCCATCACAGAGGAGGGCCAATCACTAGGGTGCCAATCACAGAGGAGAGCTCATCACTGGACTACTCATCGCAGAAGATATGTAGTGACTGTGGCACACATCACAGAGGAGGGCTAGCCTCTGAGATTCGACATGGAGAAGAGTCATTTAGCTAAGAACCTATCACTAAGGAGTGCCAGTCACCTCAGCAGCCATCACAGATGAGACCCATTAAAAGGGAACATATCAGAAAGGATAGCTAGTCACTGGGCAACCACTACAGATGATATATTCACTAGGGCAGAAATCAAAATACAGGCCAGTCACTGTGGTATATATCACAGATTTGGGTGAGTCACTGAGGCACTGATCAAAGAGGATGGATAGTCAA
Source organism: Tarsius wallacei (assembly GCA_963574415.1). Taxonomy (NCBI): domain Eukaryota; kingdom Metazoa; phylum Chordata; class Mammalia; order Primates; family Tarsiidae; genus Tarsius; species Tarsius wallacei. Next base: position 15,533 of record CAUYQG010237552.1, on the reverse strand, counting down.
TGAGGCAACCATTACCGGAAAGGACCCATTACAGTGGCAATGATAACAGTGCCGGCACAATCACTGTGACTCCCATCACAGAGGAGACACTGTCACTGGGACAGTCATCACATATGGGGGCCGCTCACTGCAGCAACCTTTATAGAGGGGGACTTGTCATTGGGCACCCATCACAGAGGTGCCAGTCTAAAGTACAGCCATCACAGAAGAGGTTTCGTCACTGAGATACCCATCCCAGATGAGACCGAGTCACTTGGCAACAATAACAAATGGGAAATAATTCACTGGGTCATCCAACAAAAAGGTCAGCCAATCATGGTATCATCCCTAACTGATGAGGGCTTGTAACTGGAAGACCCAACACTGACGAGGCAGTTATAACAATAACAGTGGTAACAATAACAGTGGAGGGCCAGTCTCTGTAGAACTCATTATGGAGAGAGGAGTTTCATATGGCAGCCGAAACTCAGGTCACGCTGTAAAAGTCTCCCTTGAGGCTAGTGACAATAGGGACTCTCCACGTGAGTAGGGGGGTGCTGATGGGAGCGTGAAGTTCCATCTGAGGGGATACTCGGCCCGGGTCCCCTGTCCTAGGGCGATTGCAAACTTCCATTGCCCTGAAATTAGAGCTCGGTGCCCAAGAACACCACAAAAACATCTGCTGCAGAACTTGCCTGAGAATATCCTGCTGAATCCAGCTGATTCCCAGTTCCTGGTGCCTGGCGTACACCATCTCCTGGCATACTGGACCCGCTGGAGCGCAGGATTTAATTTCTGGAGAGAGAGCATCAGGGGAATCCAGAGAGAGAAATCCATGGCTAGTAAGGAGTCGCCCACTGCAGCCATTTTCCAAGTAGAAACTTGCATTGCTCCGCCCAGCTCCCCCCATCAACCCTCCATCCGTTGCCTAAGCAACACACAAACAATCGCCTAAGGTGCTCCTTTAGTATTGAAATTGGAGAGAGACCTAACAATTTGTTGGAAGGGGCTGCCAACACATTTCAAAGAGGTGATCCCTGTGAATGGCAGTTCAACTACTCAGGGCTAGTTGTGGTCTAGAGAAAATATCCTGAGAGCACAAACTTCAGAGGGACCTGAGAGTGCTGAGTTCCAGGGTCCCTACCACCTACCCTGATCCAACTGTGGGACAAAGGGTGTGACAGAAAAGGACAAGGAAGAACTCCATACAGATCAGTGGTTAGTCTGGCTGACACAAACGCCCTCCTCCACAGCAATCCTCTGAATATCAGGCCCACATAGCTGGGACACGACTGAGGGACAAACCCAGATGGAACCTGGACATCAGTCGCAATAGCAGAACCCCATTCCAGGATAGGCCTGTCTGGGGCAACCTCATGAGAGTACATATCTGGGGAAGAGACTATCCGGTAGATCCCCACCAGAGATCTCCCTGACCAAAGGAGAGTGGGAGGGGAAGATCGCAGCCCCACCCACCTCACTCCCCCTTCTCCTTCCCTGCTCCACTCCCTGAGGAGAAAGTGAAAGAGGTGGCTCTGCAGGAAACATCTGATTAGAGAAACAACTACAGAGTTTGCCACAGAGGACAGGTTTTCTTGTCTCTGTGTTTGTTTTTTCTTTTGTTTTGTTTTGTTTTTTCAAATTTTTAATTATTTAAAAAATTTTCTGACTGTTAGGTCATCTATTTTTAAAATAATTTTCCTTTGTGCATGAATGTGTATGTGAGGCTTTGAACTGCAGCCCCTCCCAATTTTTTTCTTTCTTTCCTTTCTCCATTTCTTTTTGCATTTATTTGTCGTTCTCTGTCTATGTGTGTATATGAATGATTGAGTATTCATCTTTTGAATTTGCTGTTGGGTTTTGTTCTTTTGTGCTTCTGGGGTTTCTTTTTTTAATATTCATTTTTTACAATTTAAGTGATGTGTCAATATATGTGTGAGGTGTGAGGGTTACCCCTGAAATTCCCCATTTTTTTTTCTATTTCCTTATTCTCCCCTTTTGGTCTTTAATTTCTCCACTATTGGCCTTGTACTAGACACCTGTGTGTGTGTTTAGTTTTCTTGGGGATTTTCTGTTGATGTGGTTTGTTTTGTCTTGCTTTGATATTATTGCTGAATGTTTTGTGGTGTGGGTTGGTTTCTGCTTTGCATCATCATACCAAGTAGTGGTGGGTGTTGATCTCAGGGAAAGCATACCACAATAAGTGAACATTTTAAATTGCAAGTAGCATCTGACTCCCAGCACCCCATCCCCAAATTTACTCAAATTTTAAATGCTACAAGAGACAGCAAATCTTCCCATCCACTATCCTATTTCAAAATATAACAAATTGAGAGACTGGATCAAGGAAGAATAGAGAACTAAGCAAACAGAAGGGAAAGCTTCTCCCACTGACACTGAATAACAGAACTAAAGAGAAAAAAACAAGAAGATACCTGTCACAAATGATGAAAAGTCAAAGGAAGACCTCAAGCGATTCTAAGTCTATCAGGGACAAAACTCCTACAAAATCAGATCTTGGTGTCCAGACAATGGAAGTCACCAACAACTGATCCCAGAACATGACAGGTATCAGAGAATGGTTGGAAAGAATGAATAAGACTCAAGAAAGACAAGATGCAATACTGAAAGTATTTGTGACAGAAATTCTGGCAATAAAATATTCATCCCCAGGATGCATCCCAAGGATGCAGGGCTGGTTCAACATTCACAAACCATAAATATCATTAAATACATTGACAGACATAAAAACAAGAACCACATGATTATCTCATTAGATGCAGAAAAAGCTTTTGATAAAATTCAGCATCCCTTCTTGATAAAAACCCTCAAACACCTATGTATAGAAGGAACATATCTCAAAATAGCAAGCACCATCTACAACCCACAGCTAACATATGGCTAAATGGACAGAAACTAGAAACATTCCCCTGAAAACTGGAAGAAGAAGAGGCTGCCCACTCTCACCTTCTTGTTCAATATTGTGTTGGAAATCCTAACTTGAGCAATTAGACAAGAGAAGGACATCAGGGGTATCCAAATAGGAAATCAGGAAGTCATGTCATCCCTCTTTGCTGATGATATGATTGTATACCTTGAAAATCCCATAGAATCTGTCAAAAACCTGATTGCACTGATGAAGGACTTTGACAAAGTCCCAGGTACAAAAGAAAAGTGCAAAAGACAGTTACATTCCTATACACCAACAACAAGCAAGCAGAGACCCAAATAAAAAGCACTACCTCATTCATAGTAGCCACCAAAAAAAATGAAATGCCTCGACATCCTTGTAACAAGAGAAATGAAAGATCTTTACAATGGGATTTACAAAACACTGCTCAAAGAAATCCAAGAAGACACAAACAAGTGGAAAAATATCCCATGCTTATGGATAGGAAGAATCAACATTGTTAAGATGTCCATGTTACCAAAGGCAATCTACAGATTCAACAGAATACCCATTAAGTACCAACATCATTCTTTGAGACCTGGAAATGACAATACAGAAATTCATGTGGAAACATAAATGACCATGAATACCTAAAGCAAACCTTAACAAAAGAAACAAAGCAGGAGGTATCACACTTCCAGACTTCAAACTTTACTAAAACACTACAGTAATCCAAACAGCCTAGTATTGGTACAAGAACAGGGACATAGACCAAAGGAACACTATAGAGATACTGGAAGAAAAGCCTCAATTCCTCAACCAACACATCTTTGACAAAATCTCCAACAACAACCACTGGAGAGAGGAGAACCTATTCAGTAAATAGTGCTGGGAAAACTGGCTGAACATATGCAGAAGATTGAAACAGGACTGCTATCTATCACCATACACAAAAATTAACTCTAAATGGATCAACTACCTAAATGTAAAAGCTCAAACTGTGGGAAACATAGAAAATACAGGAGACACTCTTATGGAAGTTGGAACTGACAACCGATTCCTGATCAAAACCCGAAGTGCCCAGGCTATAAGAGATAAGATAGACAAGTGGGACCTCATTAAACTGACAAGCTTCTGCAAAGCCAAAGAAACCATGAAGAGAGCAGGGAGACAGCCCACAAAATGGAAAAAAAAAATTTTGCCAACTGTATATCTGATAAAGGCCAAACATCTAGAATCTACAAGGAATGCAAGCAAGCTGAAAGAAAAGAAAGCAAACAGCCCCTTTAAAAAGTGGGCAAAAGACATAAATAGAAACTTCTCAAAAGAAGATATATGGGCAGCCAACAAACATAATAATGTGCTCAACCTCACTCATCATCAGAGAAATGCAAATGCAAACCACATTGAGATACAAACTAACCCCTGTAAGAATGACCATCATTTTTTATTTAAGTTGGAGTCTCACTTTGTCGCCCAGACTGGAGTGCAGTGGCCGCTCCTGGCCACTGCAGCCTCGACCTGCTGGGCCCCAGCGATCCTTCCGCCTCAGCCTTCCAAGTAGCTGGAACTACAGGTGCGCATCACCATGCCCGGCTAATTTTTTTGATTTATTGTAGAGATGAGGCTTCGCCTGCCCAGGCGGGTCTCAAACCCGCAGCCTCAGGCTATCCACTCACCTCAGCCTCCTAAGGCATGGGATTACAGCCTGAGCCACCGAGCACGGCAACCATCATTAATAAAACAAACAACACCAGATGTTGGCAAGGATGGGGAGAAAAAGGAATGCTTCTACACTGCTGGTGGGAATGCAAACTAGTGCAACCTCTTTGGCGATTTCTGAAAGAACTAGAAATTGACCTTCCATATGACCAAGCAATTCCCCTATTGGGAATATGCCCAGAGGAATTCAAATTATTTTAAGAAAAAGATACCTGCACACGTATGATTCTTGCAGCTCTATTCACAATGGCAAAAACATGGAACCAACCGTGTTGCACATTAAAGCTGGATTGTATAAAAATAGTGGTATATATACACAATGGATTATTATGCAGCCATAAAGAAGGACAAATATATGAACTTTGCAGCAAATTGGATGGATTTGGAGTCGATCTACTTAGAGATTTGTCACAGAAACAAAGAACTGAGTTCCATTTGTTCTCACTCCTAAGGTGACCTTGAAATATTATAATGCTATAAGAAAGCAATTGGCAGTAGTGGAAAAATGTCAGTGGAAGGGGGGTGGGACTGGCAGTTGAGGAAAACTGCTAGGCGATGGAGGGGCATACCTCATCAACAAGGGTACCTGCATGATCAATGATTGTTTATCTAACCCTAAATTGTACCCCACATTTTTATATTAAATAAATAAATTTAAAAAAATAACTCATAATGGAGGTAGACCAGTCAGTGATACAACCTCCACAGAGGAGGACCTGTCAATGCCAGAACCACTTTTTAGAGTGCCAGTCATTGGGGCATCAATTACAGAAGAGACTCAGTCACTAGATCATAAATAATGGAAGAGAACCAGTCACTGGGACACATAGCATAGGGGAGAGAGTCAATGGGGCACACAGAAGAGACGAGAGCTAGTCACTAAGGCATCCATTATGACTTTGGGCTAGTCACTTGGGCATTCATTACAGAGGAGGCACTCTCACTAAGACACTTATCACAGAGAAAGACTAGTCACACAGGTACTCACACAGGTACCCATCAGAGAGGATGTCTAACCACTGGATCAGCCATTAGGAGGAGACTCAGACAAGGAGGATCTTATTTCAGAGTTGACCTAGACTCTCAGAGGAGTCTCAGTCTCTGGGGACCCCATTAGAAAGTTATCAGGTTCAGTAATCAGGTAACAAGAACAGTTACTGGGCTACCCATTACAGAGCAGGCACAGCCAATGGAGAATCCATGACAGAAGACAGTAAGTCACTGAGACATTCATCACAAAGGAGAGTTAGAGAGCACCCATCAGAGAAAAGAGTCAGTCACTGGGATTTCAATTGTTGAGGAGAACCAGTCAGTGGAGCAGCCATCACAGATGAGATTCAGTCACTGAGGAACACATAACAGAGAAGACACAGTTACTGGGGCACCCATTATGAATGACACCAATCTGCAAGAGTCCTGGTCATGGTATCACCCTTCACAGCAGAAGGCCACTTTGGCACCATACCTGGGGCAGACATCACAGAAGAAGTTCAATCACTGTGGCACCATTTAGAACGAGGATGAATCACAGGATCACAAATCACAGAGGCAGGCCAGTCACTGCAGTACCTATCACAGAGGACTAGTCACTGAGGCACTTATCACAGAAGAAGCCCAGTTACTGGGGAACCCATCCCAGTGGAGGATCAATTTCTGGGAACACATCATAGAGGACGTCAGTCCCTGGAGTGTTCATCACAGATGAGGGGCAGTCACTGGGACACCGATAAATTAGGAGATCCAATCACTGAAGCACCGATTACATAAGAGGGACAGTAGTTGTCACCAAACACAGAGGGATATTCACTGAGTCACCCATAACAGAGAAGGGCTTGTCAGAGTGACATCCATCACAGAAGAAGGCAATACGAGGGTGCGAATATGAGTAAAGCCAGTTACTGGGACATCAATCACAGAGTTGGGCCAGTCATGGAGGTGCCCATTTTGGAAATGGGTCAGCCACTAGAAGACCCAGTTACTGGAGCACTCATAATGGAGCAGGACTAGCCACGGGCACCCATTATGTAGGATACAAAGTTATTGGGACAGCATTCACCAATGAGGCACAGTTTCTAAAGCACCAATCACAGAAGGGACTTAATCACTGTAATACCCATTGGAAAAATGACCAGTCATTGTGGCACTGGTAAAAGAGTTGGGCCAGTCACTGAGCCAACCATCACAGAATAAAGCTTTTCAAGTGGGCACTGATCACAGAGGAAGCACATCCACTGAGGCACCCATCACAGGTGGTGAGTTACAGGGCAACTATTTTAGAGGTTGGTCAGTCACTGGCCACATGTCATAGAAGTGAGCTAGTCACTGGGTGCATTAATAACAGAAGATAACTAGTCTCTGCTAAAGTATCACAGACAAGGTTCAGTCTCTGGGATCCCTTTACACAGGAGGGCTAGTTAACAAGGCACTAAGCTAGAGGAGGGAAATATCACTGGGTTACTCATCACACAGGAAGTCTGTCACTAGGGCTTTCATCACAGAAAAGTGGCAGTCACTGGGGCATCACTCAAAGAGAAGGGCTAGTCAAAAGGGTACATATCACAGAGCAGTGCTAATCACACTGTGACTCCTAAGCAGAAGAGGACTTGTCAATGTGGCACTCATCATAGATGACGGATACTCACTGGAGCATCTGCCACAGAGGAGGGCTTGTCATTTATGCACCAATCTCAGAAAAGTTCCAGCCATGGGGGCACCCATAAGAAGGACCAGTCTCTGCAGCACCTATCACAGTGGAGGGCCAGTCACAGAAGCCCCCATCATATTGAAGGAGCAGTCACTGTACCACCCAATAGAAGGAGGACCAGGCACTGAGACACTAATTGCAGGAGAGGTCTAGTCACTGAGGCACCCTTCACAGAGGAGGGACAGTCATTGGGACACCCCTTAAAGAGTAATTTCTGTCACTGAGAAATGCATCACAGAGGAGAGCCAGTCACTGAGGCACCCATGATAGAAGATGATTAATCACCAGCACAGCCATTATTGAAGAGGGCCAGTTACTGGGGCACCAATCAAAAAGGTTGGCAGTTACTGGGCCACCAATCACAGAGGAGGTCCAGTCATTGGGGCACCCATCACAGAGGAATGGGAGTCGTGGAGGAAACTAATTATGAAAAAAATTGTGCCACCTACACTCAAAACCTTCATAGAATAAGACCAGTTACTGGTGCATCCATCATAGAGAAGGACCAATCACTAGTGGCACATAACACAGAGGAGTAACAGTCACTCTGACACATAGTATAGAGGGGGCCCACTCACTCTTGCAACTGTTGCAGAAGTAGACTACTCACTGTGACACCCATCACAGAGAAAAGCCACTGGGACATCCATCAAAAAGCAGAGGATGTCACTAGAGCAACATCACAGAAGACAGTCACTGGGGCACACTTCAGAGAAAAGTACTAGTCATTGGGGGAAACCATTGCAAAGGAGGGCTGGGCACATATTATAGAAGAAGCCTGATCACACAGAAGAACCAGTCACTGTGGTTCCATTACAGAGGAAGGCCAGTAACTGGGGCGGCCATCACAGAAAAATGTAGTCACTGTGTCACCCATTATTGAGGAGGACCAGACACTAGGACACCCATCACAAAAGAGTGTTATTCACTTGGATACCAATCACAGAGGAAGCCCTGTTACTGGGGCATTCCTTTTGAAGGAGGGACAGTCACTGAGGCACCAATCAGAGAGGAGGCCCTGTCACTGGAGCAATCATAAAATAAGAGGTCCTGTAACTGGAGTACTGATTATGGAGAAGACCCAATAACTGGGGCCCCAATCACAGAGGACATCCTGTTACTAGGGCATCCAACACAGAAGAGAGTCAGTCACCAGGGCTCAAAACCCACATAAGGGCCAGTCATTGGAACATACATCACAGATGAGAAAAAATCACTGGAGCACCCATGATAGAAGAGGACTAGTCACTAGGGAAACCATTATGGATGAGAGCCAGTAAGTAAGGTACCAATCACGATGGAAGGCCATTCACTGGGGAATCCACCACAGGAAAGGACCTGTAACAGAGGCACCCATTCCAGAGGAGGGCCAGTCACTGGGGCAACAATCACAGAGGAGTGCCTATCTTGAGAACCCGTTATAAAGAAGTACCATTTACAGGAGCACCCATAACAGAAGACTCAACACTGGGGTACCCATCATAGAGGTGGGCTAGTCATGAAGGCATCCATCACAGTGAGAAACCTGTCACTGGCATACCATCCCAGAGGGGGACCCAGTCTCTGAGGGACCAATCTGGGAGAAGAGACAGTCATTGAGGCACGAATCCTAGAAAAAGGTCAGTCATTGAGAAACCCATCCCAGAGGCAGGCCAGTCACTGGGGCACTACTTCGGAGGATGGTTAGTAACTGGAACACCAAACACAGAAAAGATTAAGTCCCAGAAGCACTCATGCCACAGAAGTGTAAGATACTGAAGCATCCATCCCAGAGGAGAGCCACTCAAAAAAGCACAAACCCTGAAGGAGGGCCAGTCATTGGGCTACCATTTAAAGAAAGGCCAGTAACTGGAGCACTAATCACAGAGAAGGACGAGTCACTAAAGCATCCATCAGAAAATTGAGACATCCTACACAGAAGGGACCATTCTTTGAGGAACCCCTTACAGTGGTGGACTAGTCACTCAGACATTGTGTGGGGACCTGTAACTGGGTTATCCATCACAGAGGAAGCTTAGTCACTGGAACACACAGCACAGAGTAGGACTATTTACTGAGACATCTATTAGTAAGGGATTCAGTCATTGGGTCAGGTATCACAGTGAAACTCGAGTCACTGGGGCACCCATCATAGAAGAAGCCTAGTCACTAGGGCCACCAACACAGAACACTTCCTATCACTGAGATACAAAACAAAAAAGAGGACCCGTGACTGAGGCACCATCACTAAAGAAAGCAAGTCACAGAGGCAGCTATCCCAGTGGAGGATCAGTGAATGAGGCAATGATCACATTTGGGCACTGAACACAGAGGAGGACAAATAACTAAGGTACCCATCACATAGGAGTGCCTGTCATGGGGTATCCATTAGAAAGCAGGGCCATTCACTTGGGCAACATCACAGAAGGCTAGTCGCAGGGGCATCCATCGTAGAGAATTACTAGCCACTGAGGCATCCAACACACAGGATGACAATTATTGAGGCGCCATCACAGAGGGGAGTCAGTCACTGAGGCATCCATCACAGAAGAGGACAACTGAGTCACAAATTCCAGAGAAGGCACAGTCAGTGAAGTACCCAACACAGAGGTACAGCCAGAGGCACACATTCCAGTGAAGGACCAGTTACTGGGGCATCCAAAAACAAGAAGGACAATTGCAGGGGCACCAATCAGAGAGGAAGGCCAGTCATGGAAGCACCCAGAACAAAGGAGGGCTACAGTCTGACACACAGAGTAAGATAGGTGAGGAATCCATCATAGTGGGGGACCAGTTACTCAGACACCCTAGTTTGAATGCTAGTGACTGGGGTACGCATCACAGAGGAAGAACAGTTACTGAGGCACATATCACTGATTAGGGTTAGTAATGGAGCATGTGTCACTAATAAGGGCCAGACACTGGGGCAAGAACCACAGTGAAGGTCCAATTACTGAGGCACACATCACAGAAGAAAGCTGATCACTGGGGCCACCATCCCACAGGAGTCCTAGTCACTGAAGCACCATCACAAAGGAGAGCCAGTTGCTGAGGTATTCATTAAAGGCAAGAGTCCATTCTCAGAGGAGACCCAGTCACTTAAGCACCCATTAGAAGATGGGCAAGTCACTGAGGCACCCATGCCTGAGATGAGCCAGTCACGGAGGCACCCATTACTTAGCAGGGTCATTGAGTCACTCATCCCAAAGAATGGTGAGAAATTGGGCTACCAAGTATGAAGAGAGAGAGTCACTAGGGCATAGGTCACTGGGGCACCTATCCCAGATGAAGTTCAGTCCCTTGGCCCCCATTAGAGTGAAGCTCCAGTTACCATGGTACCCATCATTGTTGAAGGCCAGTAACAGAGGCATCCAATAGCAGGAGGACCAGTCCTTGGGGCACTAATCACAGAGGAGGATAAGATACTGGGTCATCTATCACAGCAGAAGTTTATACACTAGGGCACTTATCACATGGGAGGGCTATTCTCTGGTGCTTCCCACACAGAGAAGAGCCAGTCACTTAGGTACCAATCATTGAGGAGGGCTGTCACTGGGTCAGGCATAACAGTGGAGGCCCAGTCACTGGGGAACCTATCACAGAAGAGGGCTACTAACAGGGGCACCCATCCCAGATAAGGACCAATTTCTGGTCACCATAAGAGAGGAGGGAAAGTCACTCAGCACCCATCTAATAGGAAGACCCAACACTGGAGAATCTATTAGAGGAACAGTTACTTGGGCACTCATCACAGAAGAGGCCCAGTACCTAAGACACCCACCCAAGAGGAGGATCAGTTTCTGAGGAACCCATCCATGTGGAAAGTCATTCATGGGGGCACCCATTAGGAGAGGGACAATTCATTGTGGCACTGATCACAGAGGAGGCCCTGCCCTGAGGCACTCATCACACACGAGGGTCAGCCATTTGTGCCCCAATCACAGAGAAGGGCCATTAAATGCGATATGCATCACAGAGGAGAATCAACCATTGGAACTCCCATGATAGAAGAGGGTTAGTCATTATCTCAGCCATTATGAAGAAAAGTCATTCGCTGGGACACCGATCATAAAGAAGGGCCAGTCACAGGGGAACAAATCACAGAAAAGGACCAGTCACTGTGTTATCCATCCTATATGGATGCTTGACATGGGTCAGTCATTATAGAGGAGAACTAATCAATGGGGACCCCATCACAAGAAGGCTATTCATGGAGCACCCATCACAGAGGAGTACTAGTCACTGGGGTACCCATTAAAAAGTAGAATTAGTCACTGAGGCATCATCACAGAGGAGAGTCAGTCAGTGAGATACCCATCAGAGAGGAGAGTCAGTCTCTGAGACACCTATCCCAGAGAAGGGCCAGTCACTAAGACACCCAACATAGACGTGAACCAGTCACTAAGGCGCCAATCCCAAAGGAGGGGAAGACTTTGGGACAACCATTAGGAGGAGGACCAGTCCCTGAAGCATCAATACAAAAGTAGAACCCCTCCCTGAGGAACCTACTAAGAAGAAAGTTAGTCACTGGGGCACCCATCACAGTAGAGGGGTTGTCACAGGGAAACCCAGTATAAATGAGGTCCAGACTCTGTGTACCCATCAAAGAGAAGGCCTGGTCACTGGGGCACACATCACAGTTGAGGGCCAGTCATTGGGGCACCCAAATAGATGAGGGACAATCACTGGGACACCCATCACATGGGTAGCCAAAATTCTGGGGAAAACATAACAAGGCAGGGCAAGTCACTGGGAAATCTACACAGAAAAGAGACTCTGACATAGGCACATATTACTGAGGAGGACTAGTAACTGAGGTAGACATCATAGAGGAGTCTCAGTCACTGGAATACCCATCACTGAGGTGAACTAGTCACTGTGGTACTTATCAAAGAGGATAGTAGTCACTGGGACACCAAATACAGAATTGGGCCTGGCACTGGGACATTAATTATGGAGGAGGGCCAGTCACTGGGCCATCCATCACAATTGTGGCCAGTCACTGGGTCATCTATCATAGTGGAGGATTAGTCACCGAGAAACCACTCACAGAAAAGAACCATTCACTGGAAAAGCAATCACAGAGAAGGTACAATCGCTGGGGCACCCATTACAACAGAGATTCAATCACTGGGGAATCAATCACAGAAAAATCCAGTCACTGAGACACTAATCCTAGAAGAGGACAAATCACTGGGCACCTATATCAGATGAGGCCAATGATTGGGCTACCCATTATGAGCAGGCCAGTTTTCCCAGTGGAGGGTCAATCACTGCAGAACTCATCCAATTCAGTCACTTGAGTACCCATTACATAAGAGTGTCAGTCCCTGGGTTGCATATTATAGATTAGGGTCAGACACAGGAGCACCCATCAAAAAAGAAGGATACTCAATAGAGGACTCATCAGAAAAGAGAGTCAGTCATTGGGACAATCATCACTCATCACTGAGACACCAAGCACAAAGAAGAATCATTCACAGGGGCACTCAGTTGGAGGAGATCCATTCCCTGGTCACACACTCCACAGAGGAGGGCTAGTAACTTGGGCATCCACCACCGAGGACAGTCAGTCACTGAGGCACCCATCAAGGATAAGGGTAAGTAATTGAGGGATCTATTCCAGGGAAGTCCAGTTACTGGGACACTGATTTGAAACAGAACAAATTACTGAGCATGGATCCCAAAGAAGACCATTCACAGAGTCACCCTACACAGAGGAGGTGTGGTAACTGGGGGAACCATCACAGAGGAGGGCTAATCTTTGGGTCATCCATCACATAGGAATCCCAGTCACTGGGGAAACACTAAAGAGGCCAGATAGTCACTGAGGTATCCATCACATGTGTCTGGGGCACCCATCACAAAGGAGACTAGGCTGAGTCGTCCATCACAGAGGTGAGCCAGTTACTTGGGCATCCACTATGGAGATGAACCAATCACTGTGGGACCCATATCAAAAGAGGGCCTGTGGCTAGAGCAACCATTTGGAGGAGGACCAGTCACTGAGTAAGTGCATTCTTCATCTGAGGCTGACAGGTGCCAGATGGAACCACTCATTCCGAATTTTCAGTATAACTGACTGAGACTAACAGCACACTTTAAAAATTCATTTGTGTATTTATCTATTAACATATTTGGAAGTAAGTACAACACATTCCCAATGAAAGGAAGTGACAAGTTGCCTTTGAAGGAAGATAAAAAGAAAACCTATTATGTTCCCAGTGACGTGAAAGAGAATACACGACCCTGTGTATTAAAAGTTGCCTGGCAAAATACATGACAGAACTTGGTGTGTTCATTTGTGTCAGTTCAGGGAACAAAAATTAGTGGTACTCCAGTGAATTTAAAAACCTGTTCTGAAGTTTTCTTGTCAGAAAAGTGCTTCACTGGGCAATAGTGATCAATAGATTTAAGGAGAAACACCTGCATGATGCCTACTTCTGGGTTTAATTGGAGGCTGTTTCCTTATTGCCTCAGGAGGCTAAATCTAGGACACAGGTGAAAAAGTCAGCAGGAATGAAATAGGGTTAAAGTCTCTTTGAAAAATTAAATCTCAGGTCTGTTACTATAACTGCAGTTTAAAGATCTAGATTATTATTTCAGGAATTAAATTAGGAAAGCCTATGGTATTTAAGACTACACATTGCATTGTTTCAGGGAGTGCAATATGTACCCCTCCCCCCCAAAGTTTGCTAAGTCAACTTTGTAAAAGTACAAAGAAAACATCAGTCTCCCTATGGAAGTCTTTTATGAAAACACGGTTTATATATTAGAGGCTAGAGTATTATAATTATTTCATGGAGTTCACAAAAGGAAGTACTTTTAACAGCAACAAGTTAAAACGTAATATCTCTCTTTCTGCCCCAGAGACGTGTAGCCAAATGGTAAGCAATGCATTTGTTAGAGAGTGGCAAAATCACCTAAAAATTTATGTTAATACTAAACTGGTAAAGCTTTCGATATTATGTATAGCTTGACCATAGACCATAGCTTGGTACATCAGCTACAGTAATTCCCTTAAGGAATAGATGGAAAAAAATAGAAAATAAAATAAAATGTCTTATTTTTCCTTTTTGTTGTGGACTGCTGGCAGATGGATTCATTCATTCAAACAGTTTGTGGTATAACAAACTGAATCTACCCCACATTTTTTTGATTGATTGATTTATCTATTAATTTATTAGGGAGCAAACAGATCCACAAAGAGAAGAGGTTGACAAATTGCCTTTGCAATTAGATAAAAGAAAACCTAAGATTTCTCAGTGATGTTAAGAAGAAACACAAACCTGCATGTTCAAAGTCTCCTGGTGAAATACATAATATAATGTGGTGTTTTCATTTATGTCAGTTCAGGGAAGAAAGAGTGGTGGAACTCTAGAAAAGTTAAAAACCTGCTCTGAATTTCCCTTGCCAGAAAAATGCTTATTTGTGCAATAGAAATCAATAATCTTAAGGAGAAACACCTGCGTGCTGCCTAATTCTGGACTTAATTGGAGGCTGTTCCTCATTGTCTCAGGAGGCTGAATCTAGGACACAGGTAAAAAAGTTATCAGGAATGATAATATGTTAAAAATGCTGTGAAGATTAGAATTTATGTCTTTTACTCTACCTGCAGCTTAGGGATCTAGATTATTTCATGTCTGGAATTAGTTTAGGCAAGACTATAATATTAAAGATTACATACCTTCCATTTTTTCAGGGAATGCAACATGTAAAACCCCAAAGAATGTTACTAGGTCAAATTTGTGAAGTACAAACCTCCTTATGGAAGGTATGAGGAGAGAACACTATTTCTTAGGGAAACACACTTTGTATACAAGAGGCTGGAGTATTATGATTATTTTATGGAATTAACAAAAGAAAACAGTTTTAACAACAAGCAATTTAAAATGTAGTTTTTCTCTTCCTATTCCAGCAAAGGAGGGCTAGTCACTGGGGTATTCAGTTTGAAAGACAGCCAGTTACTGGGACAAGAATCAGAGTGGAGGCCCTATAAATGGTGCACATATAATGAAGGAGGTCCAGTCACAGAAACACCCATCACAGAGGAGGAAAACTCACTGGGGAACTCATTATGGAAGAGGCCCAATTTCAGAAACACCCATTACAGAAGGGGAAAAATCACTAGGGCACTCATTATGGAGGAGGTCCAGGAAATGTAGCACCAATTACATAGGAGAAAAATTCACTGAGGTGAATATCACAGAGGAGTACCACTTAGGAGGACACCCATCACAGCATATGGCTTTTAATGGA
>CAUYQG010237551.1:0-22300 GCA_963574415.1 Tarsius wallacei | reverse complement strand
AGGTGCTAATCACTGGGCACACGTGGGCACAAGAATGGGAACAGCAGACACTGTGAACTGATAAAGAGAGGGAGAGAGGAGAGGGAACAGGGAATACAAAACCACTCACCGGGTACTGGGGGAAAAGGAGGGTGGGCTCATCAGAAGCCAAAACCTCACCTTTACTCAATACACCTATATGACAACCCTTCACATGTACCCTCTGATCCCAAAGTAAAATTAAAATTAAAAAAGAAAAGCACACAGATGACAATTCCATATTTTAATAATACACATATTTTAGTCTATATTCTCAGGATGTATATTCAAAATACTTTGATCAAAAGTTACTTGGGTTAATTCTATACTATCCTCTTTCAGTGTGGTTATGTTGTCCACTTAAAATACAATTAGTTTTATTTGATTGTCTCCCTTTTCCATTTTAGAGTTTTCCTACCTCTGTTGAATATACAGCATTTGAGAATATAGCCAATAGCCAACAAAAAATATATATACATGTGTGTATATAGAACATATATGTATGTGTATGTAAAGTGTTAATATGGTTTCAAAAGTCAAAACTTTAGTAAACGTGTACTCACAACTGTATCATTACCCTCCTATTTTCTTTAAATCTATTCCAGTCCCTGATAGTTTTCATTCCATTGCCACCTGCCACTTATAAGTAATCAATTTCAGATGGCAGATATGTGACTTTATCCCCTTTACTCTCTTTTATCTAATAGCAAGCTACAAATGGTAGCTTACTGTAGACATTTTTCTCTTTTTATTTATCAGTGTTTCTTGGAAGTATCAAGCCATATGACCTCCATATAAGTCATAGACAGATTTTCCGCATTCTCCATTACAGCTTCGTGTCTATAGACTATTGGTCCAGGTGGTTTTCCTGTGATAATCTGTTGTTACCACTCTTATAGTGTATTTATTGTACATGTGTGTTCAAATGAAGGAAAAACTATCATGTGGCAAATAACAATAATCTCTTTCAACCTGGCTAGCTAGGCAGAAGTGTTTGAAGGTGTTTCAACATTGGGAATGCTTACACTTTTGTATATACATTTGAAATATTTTAAGAAAGCAATTAGTATAATTTATTTCATTGTTCATAACATTTTATGAAATAGTGACTAAGCATTTTATGAAATGGTGACTAAAAGATCATGTCTTTTGTAACAGAAGGATTTAGTACAGTGCTTCTTATTTGCTCTGTGACAGGGAAAATTACTTGAGAATTCTAAGCTTTCTGTTTCTCACCTTAAGATAGTTAAAGATAATAATTATAATAATAATTCAATTATTAATAAATTAATAATAGCAATTCAACAATATAAATATTGATCATTATATTAATAAACACATGAGTAATCATTATATGAGAGGGCAAAAGAAGAGAATTACATTAAAAGTTTTACCCCATACCTAATATGTAGAAAGATGTCTATAAACTAGCTATTTTTATTATCACTAATCTACAAGCTTCTGGAAGACTAAAAGTGTGTTTTTGTATTTGTATCCCTTATGATTAGTCAAATGTTTAATATATAGTGAACACTCAACAATTGTTTGCTTTGAGTTAGGCAATTAATTGGTGAACAAATGAATGAAGCTAATGAGTACTTGGAATATCAGAGAAGTAGCAGGGCTTATAGTTATAGTGTCATAATTAAACTCCAAACCCAACATTACTTTATTTGTAAGGTCTATTCTCTGCTGCTTCATATCCTTCTCGTGTCTTTTCTACCTACCTATAGGTTTGTCAATATATCTTCTTCTCCTTACTACGACCCACCACAGTAACTGTTTCTGTACCACTTAGTGATAAAGGAGACATTTATCACACCAGAAGATAGTCCTACAGGCCCACTTTAGCATTTTTTATTCTCCATGTACCTCCACATTAAGCTTAATCTCATTATTTCACAATAAGAATCAAAATCACATGGTCCCACAGGCAGCTGAAACAAGATAAAGAAGAAAGCAAACTACTACCTCTAAAATCTCTCCTATCTCCCTGGTGGGACTAACTTCGTCACACTGTAACCATCATTGATGCTAAAAGACAAATCAACGTCACACACTTTCTGGCCTTGCAGCATTATTCCCTCAACAGACAGAATTCCCTTAAGAATCACCTATTGAGCATTTGCAGAGGTTTCCAGCACTTACTAGACATTACCTAGTTCTAAGAGAGACTACATTAGGGAGTTCCTGGGTTGGAGTTTATATACTATACTGACTTGTTCCTTCTATGGAATTATGAATTGAGATGGTTCATGCCCATGTACATATTGTCCCATCAGAACCAACTGCCTTGAAAATTTCTGAACTAGTAAGCAGAAGACATTGTTAGCAAAGTAAAGCCAATGTATTTGCCTGTCATGGCTCACACAAAAAAAGCATTGTTAAATTAACTTGTTTTAATTAGTTGTGAAAAAGCATAGTCTCAGATTTGGAAAAATGTTTCAGAGATTCTGGAAAATGTTCTTAAAAAAGAGAATTAAACTCAGAGTTATAAAAACTAAATAAAATGATCTATGTGAAGGTCCTAGTATAAACTCAAGCAAGTAGCAGGGTAAATGATTGTATTTATTATCATTGAGAAAAGAATTTTGAGCCTCCATTATATGCCAGGCATTTTACTAGGTGCTAAAATGACAATACTAAGTAAAAGAATTCACAGCGTTGGAAGAAATAATTACATAAAAATAACTACATTACAGGTTATAAAAACAGTACCATGGGGGCAGAGGAGAGAGTGATCAATTCTGATTCTGATTGTTAGGAAAGGCTTCACTGAGAATGTGTTGATTTAGACATTAAAGGTGACTAGAAGGAATTAGAAAAGCAAAATGATGATTCATGATTTGGATGTATGCATTGCTTCTCAATAGGGACTTGTATTTTCTGAAACTATTCTTTCCGGAGGCTTTGTGGGGAGAGCTATGCAATTGTCAAATTAAAACCATTAAAATAGTAGGCTCTCAGTAAACCTTGCTAATTTAAGAGAATGTAAGTATTTTTGTGCCCAAATCAGCAGTTTTATTTGGAGTTTTGTTATTGTTGTTGATTAGGCTCCTACAAATTTCAGGAAGCAAATTTCTACAACTAGAGCTGCTATCTTAAAGCTCTTGCTGAGAGGCTGCAGTGAATAAAGAAGAGTTCAGAAAATTAAAATATGTGCTAAATAAAAGTACAGAACTATCCTATATATCTGTTAGAGCCTGTGTAGAGTCCAGAAATTAGATAATCTCATGGATTCAACTTGACTCCAATAATCCCACTCATAACTGCTTCCACTTCTCTGTGTCTTGGCTCCCTTTTGTTGTGTGATCTGTTCAGCAGTAATGTATAATTCCGCCCCCAGTGGGAAGGGCAATAATTCAATATCCACTTTCTCTGTATAACAAATCAGCCTGAAGAACCAATAAAACAAATAGCATCTTGGAAGGGCTGAATTGGTCAAAGTCAAGAAAAAAGTTTGAAACTTGTCACTGATTCAGAGGAGTAAGAAAAACAGAGAGGTAAGGAGTCAAAAAAGAGACATAATGTTTTGGGGGGAGGAATAAAAGGGAGAAAGTTGTGAGAGAAGGAACTGAGGAATCTGAAAGCTGATAGTGAACTTTAGAAATAGAATATTAGTTTCTAACTTTTAAAAAAATCCATTACAAAACACACAGTGTTGAGGACTAATAAGCACCAAGGTCATCTAAATTGGCCAGGCGCATCACAGTCAGTGTGCTGGCTTCACACAGCTATCCAAGAAAACATTTAATCAAAGAAGTAGACTCCTCCTTAGCAAGGACAGCATGCATCCATTAGCCTCTCTGCTCGGGAAATCTTTAGTTTCTGTGCCAAGGTTACCATAGGTACTCCTGATCATCATAAAGTAGTGCATTCAGAGTCATGTGGTGGTGGTGATAGGATCAGAAACCAGGAAAGTGCCAGTATTCTAAGATACCACAAACTAGTTAGTGGAAGCCATAGTACTCAGGCTAGCAACTTAGGTAAATGTGGGGTCAGGAACCTAGATTTAGAGAAGACTAGAGCACAGGCTTAAGTCTTTGGACCTAAAATACATGCTTTTCTCAGAGAAGGCTTACAATACTTCTGAAGTGAGACACAGCAGGCAGAAGTGAGTTTGTTGTTCTGACATGGTAAAAAAACAGGTAAAAAATGAGAAGCAACATTTTGTTAGTTTTTTTCCCCTAAATTTCAAAATATTTCAGATAAAATTAAAATGTATGCAATTTTTAAGTTTATGTCTGAAAATATAAATCCTGTGAAATAATGATAAAATATTAGTAAGCTTCTATTATGCAAACATGCTCTGGCATGAAGATGTTCTCAGATGTTTTCTAATAGCACTCTAGTATACCTTCAAATTCAGGTCAATGCTAAAAGTATTTTTTAATACAGCTATTGATAAATTTTGTTATAGTATAGGCAAAGGTACTATGTTTTAGAGTACAATATAACTTGTAAGAAGAAAATATATCATGACTTCAATCCCATACCAAAGAAGATTTTGTGTCAACTAGGTCATGCAAGAATTTTCCTTAGGGCAACAGGGAGTTCTACTCAAAAAGCCACACAATATAGAAAAATGACCCAATGTATGAATGTGATAATAGTGCAATTAATTCAATCAGCCAAACTT
Source organism: Tarsius wallacei (assembly GCA_963574415.1). Classification (NCBI taxonomy): domain Eukaryota; kingdom Metazoa; phylum Chordata; class Mammalia; order Primates; family Tarsiidae; genus Tarsius; species Tarsius wallacei. The sequence continues at coordinate 17,643 of CAUYQG010237551.1, read as the reverse complement.
TTGTTTTTATATGTATTTGCCTATTAATTCTAAAAATTGCATTATCAACAATTATAGTATTGGAAAAGTTGCCATGGTAGAGCTAAAGGTAAGGCTTAACTCTAGGGTCATGGGTACTTAACTTTGGTGTCACAAAATCCTGAGTTTGAATCACAGGACTTTATTTGTATGAACTCTAGCAAGTTAGTAGAAAGTGTCAATAACCAACATTTATTGTGTGCCACCTATATGCTGGATTCTGTGCAAAGTGCTTATTACACACTATTTTATTGAAAATACTCAACCTCTCTGTCACATTTTTAATTATTAATTTCTGTGATATACCATAATTACTTATGAGTATCTAACAAGACCAGTAAACTTTGATGGTGCAGAAAACTTTGAGACCAGTTTTCTTCTTATTGTCTAACATTGTCTTCTAGACAGCACCACTTTAAATGACCAGGCTGTAATAGTTTTCCTGCAATTCCTTTATTTTTTCCATTTCTCCATCAATAGCCCTTAAGCAGTAATTTGAAGCCAAATATAGCTCTTGTGAACATGAATATAAACAGGAAAAATAATATATAAAAGGTTTTTCATATCTGATAATTTTCTCTGACAAAAACAAATTAAATGCCTTAAGACACACGCCTAAACCCATTTGTGAATTTCTATTCATTCATAAGTGCAAAGAAGCACTATATAATCCTACAACAGAAAATTTGCAGAGTTGATGCTGCTTGGTTCTGGCACATAGCCATAGCTCCATATCTATTTCTATGAATGACTATAAATTGCATGGCTATTCTACAAAGGATACATTTTAAAATAAATATTGTAATCAAAATATTGGTAGGCTCAGGTTAGAGGTAGGTGGGCACTTTATGTTACCCTTACACTCAGATGGTATGATAGAAATGAAAGGAAGATGCAGAATTATTCCGTATCTCATGTGCAATTTATTTTACTTTTTCCACGGATCATGTTTTTAGAATTGTGTCTAAAATCATTTTCCTAAACAAAATTCATGCATATCTTCTCTGATGTCTTCTTGTTTATATAAAATTTGGTTTTACATTTTGTATTTAGGTTTTTGTAGAAGTTGTGGGTATAGATGAAGCTTCATTTTTTACTAATATTTTTTCATATTCAAGTTTTCCAGTATGATTGTTTGAAAGACCTTTTTTTTGTACTTCTTCTGATATTTCGGTGGTTTTACATCAATATATTAATGTCTTTAAATCTTCATCATTCCAAGATCATTGTTGTCAATTTTAATTTAATTTAATCTTAAAGACGTGCGGTATAATTCAGGATTCGGCATACAAGTGGTCATTGTACAAGTAAGATTTGGGCCTCGCTTTGGTCCCTGCTTGCCTGGTTTAAGATCAGGTGCCCTTATTGATGTTGTAACTCCCCCCACTCCACTCCTCGGCGGTATCCCACTGCTGCCAACCCCTTTCTTATAGTATTATGGCAAAAGTCGAGGGTCCGCTTTTGAATGAGTTTTTTTTTTTTAAAGTGTCTCATTTGTATTAAATAGTATCAGCGCTGCCACGTAAAGCCCAGGCTCACACTTTGTCTCTGTATTCCTGGAGCTCCCCTTATTACCTTTCTCTTCTAGACTAGGAATCATGGCATGGAGTGGGAGGAACAACATGGGTTACTAAAGCTCTAGGACTATAGGAAATTAGCTGTAGGCACGGAGTACTCGAGCAACTCAGCCCCAGACCCCTTAACTGGTGCCACAAACTGTGACCCTCATGAGGCAGGACTCCCTGGAGCCTGTGGCCTTTCATTTAACATTGTCCAGATGGTGTGTGCAGCGACTCTGTAAACTGGAAGTGCCTCCTATCTCATATGACTACTCTGGGACTAAGAATAAGTTTAAGAATGTATATTCTATTTTAAGGCAGTACCTTTTTTCTTAGGTGGACTGACTTGTTTTTTGAATGGAAAGTGCTTGCTCGATAAGGATGAATCCGGCTCACAGCCCCTATGTCTGGCAAAGCTTATTATTATTTTCCCCTGAAATGGAGCTCTAGAAATTGCTGGTCCCAGTTCTAATTAATATCCAAAAGTGAAGACTTTCTCTAACACTCAGAACTCCCAAGCGTGTGACCAGAGCAGGAAGCGCAATCACTAATGTAATAAAACAAATCTGGTTTTAGAGCTTTAGTTTAATAATTAACACCCCTGCAGGATCAACGATAGCAACTGGAAAAGAAAACCACATAAAGGGAATTGGCTCATAAAGAGTCAAGCAAATGCAAGTGGATTTTATTCTTTTGTTCTCAGAATGCAACAAAGCTTTCCACTAGAACTCTTGGGTCTTCATGAACTCGCTAAAAATAAAAAGTAAATATCCTCAGAAGACAGAGGAAAACACCTATGTACACATTTATAGCATTAATACTTCTGTACTAAGGAATACATAGGTGATTAGAAAAGATTCATCAATGCCAACTTAAAATATTTCACCTCAAATTTACCATTTGACAACTAATTTTCACTGAAGGGTTTGAGATTACCCAATTAGCTGTACTCAAAAGTGGCAAATACTTAAAGATTATTGATCTAATTTAAAATTCTGGGGGGCACACCACATCAACAAGGGTACCTGCATAATGAACATTTGTATACCTAACCCTGAATTGTACCCCACATCTTTAAAATAAAAAAATTTTTTAAATATAGAAAAATTTAAAAAATAAAATTCTGAGTGATGAGTTCAGTTACTTATTGAATATAACCAGCACCTTGGGCTGACATCAGTTGCCTTGTCAATACCTAAATTAAGGTGACCAAGGCCAGACTAAATATTTGAGAAGCTTCCTTAATTTCTCTTGGCTCACAAATGCCTCCCGATCTGAAATTCAACATAGCACTGTTTTCCTATGGCTGATGGAAACTACATCCCTACCTATCTCCGCCTCAAGGTGGGTAGGAGGTAGGGTTGGAAGGGGCTTAAGGAAAGGATAAAGCAGTCCCTCATTGGTGCATGACTACGTGGTATCAGGACACAATGGAAGTTCAAGATTATTTGTGTATCAGCTTAACAAGAGGCAAGTAGTAAAACGTTCAATTTTGGACTTTATAAAGTTCAGGGAACTCTGGCAGATATGAAGAAGTTGCTACGAAATGGCTGCGATTACCAGGATATGAATCCATGAAAAGGGGTTGGCAGTTAGTAAATGTTTACATAGTGTGGAGGAGCCAGAACTCCAGTTCCGATCTTTGTTGTAGCACTTGTATGGTGTTGGAGAAATAACTAAGCATCTCTGTGCAGTAACTTCCTCACCCAGAAACATCTATGACTTACATCCCTTAAGGAATTATGCTAGACACTTTAGGAATTCAAAGATCATCATCGCATCGCTTTACTTTTGAGAAAGTTTCAAACCCAGTTGTGACTAGTCTTAAAACAAAATCTAGTTGTGAGTGAAAGCAGTGCATAGTAATCATAACCCAGGGGAAGAGAACTGAATGAGCTGTGTGGACCCTGGAGCAAGACCGCCTGGATGGGAATTCTAGCTCTACCACTTTCTCTGAAAACTAGAGCAAGTTATTAACTCTTTAAGCCTCAGTTTTCTCATCTCTAAAATGGTAAGAGTAGCTACGCCTCAGAGTAGTGTATGAGAATTAAGTCTGCATCATCAAAATGAGGTGCCACTTCGGACCCATTAGGATGGCCATTACTAAAACTCTCACACGTACCACAAAACAGAAAACAGCAAATGTTGTTAACGATGTACAGAGATGTGATTTCTTGTACATTGATGGTAGAAATATAAAAAGTACAGCCACAGTGAAAAAACCATATGGTGATTTTTCAAAAAATCGGTTACCTTATGACCCAGCAATTCACTTCTAGACATATACCCCAAATAAGTCAAAGTAGGAACTCCAACAGGTATTTGTACATCCAAGTTCAAAGCAGCATTATTCACAATAGCCAAAAGGTAAAAACAACCCAAGTGTCCATCAACAGATGGACAAAATGTTGTATATACATACAACAGAATATTATTCAGTCTTAAAAAGGAAACGAAAGGCTAGGTGTGGTGGCTCATGCCTGTAATTCCAGCACTTTGGGAGGCTGAGGCAGGAGGATCACCTGACCCCAGGAGGTCAAGGTTGTAGTGAGCCTTGATTGTACCACTGCACTCTAGCCTGGGCAACAGAGTGAGACCCCAACTCAAAAAAAAAAAAAAGGCCAGGCATGGCGGCTCAGCCTGTAATCCCAGCACTTTGGGAGGCTGAGGTAAGTGGATTGCCTGAGCCCATGGGTTCGAGACCAACCTGGGCAACTTGGTGAGACCTCATCTCTACAAATAGATAAAAAATTAGCCAAGTGCAGCAGCGCGCGCTTGTAGTTCCGGCTACTTGGAAGGCTGAGGCAGAAGGATCGTTGGAGCTCAGCAAGTCGACGCTGGGGTGGCTGTGAGTGTGCCACAGCACTCCAGCCTGGGTGACAGAGTAAGACTCCAACTCAAAGAAAAAAAAAGAATGAAGTGGAATACATACAACATGAATAAATCTTGAAACATTATGCTAAGTGAAACGACAGACACAAAAGGACATTCTATGATTCCACCTATATGAGGTACACAGAATAGTCAAATCATAGAGACAGAAAGAATAGTGGTTGTCAGAGGCTAGGAGTAAAGCAGAAAGGAGAATGGGAATTATTGTTGGTACCCACAAGACCCTCTGTTTGTGATAATGAAAAAGTTCCAGAAAAGGATGGTAGTGGTAGCTGCACATTAGTGTAATGTACTTCATGCCACTGAACTGACACTTAGGAATGGCTAAAATGGTAAATTTTTAAAGTACATTTTAACACAATTTTTTAAAATACTCAAAATAGTCTGCCACATAGTAGGTGCTCAATAAACATTAACTATCATTAGTGTTAAGAGAATTCAGAAAAGAAAATTATTTACAGCCAGTAGATCAGAAATGCTGGAAAAATGTTATTGGAGCTAGGACTTCATGGATAGGTATGATGAACAGCAACTTTAGCAGTACTCTGAAAATCAAAACTAGGTGCTAGGTGACAGGAGTCTGAAAATGCTTTTGCTGCCGGATGCAATGGCTCATGCCTGTAATCCCAGCACTTTGGGAGGCTGGGGGGAAAGGATTGCTTGAGTTCAGAAGTTCAAGACCAGTTTGGACAATATAACAAGACCCTGTTTCAACAAAAAAATAAAATTAGCCAGGAGCTATTCAGGAGAATAAGGTGGAAGGATCACCTGAGCCTAGCGGTTGAGGCTACAGTGAGTCATGATCGTGCTACTGCACTCTAGCCTGGAAGACAGAATGAGACCCCTATGAAAGAAAGACAGAAAGAAGGAGAAAGAGAGGGATAGAGAGGAAAGAAAAGTAAATGCTTTGACACAGTTAAAATAACAACTATTATGTGCCAGGCATAGGGGTTATACTGACCAGGATATAAACCCTGCTTTCAAAGAGCTCATCTTCCAGTGAAGGGGCCAAGCCCAAAGATGTAAGTGTGGAAAACTAATTCATTCAAGAACCAAACAAATGCCTCTTTTCATCTAATTCTGCATTTTACTGGATAGTTAGCAGCAGTTGATACTATACTTAAAAATGTGAATATGGCTGGTCATGGTGGCTTGCATTTGTAATCCCAGCACTTTAAGAGGCCGAGATGGGAGGATTGCTAGAGCCTAGCCTAGGCAACATAGCAAGACCTCATCTCAACAAAAAAATAAAAAATTTAGCCAGGAGTGATGGTGTACACCTGTAGGCCAAGCTATTCAGGAGGCTCGGGTGGAAGGATCAACTGAGACCAAGTCAAAGATGCAGTGAACCGTGATCAGACCATTGCACTCCAGCCTGGGCGACAGTGAGACTCCAACGCAGAAAAAAAAAAAAGAATGTAAAGATCTCTGGTTACATTTTAGGTCCTTTCCTCTCTCCACACCATTCTATTTTCCCACAGTTCCTCCACCCCTCTTCTAATTTCCACTTATTTCCTTTTCCCACAAAAAACCTAAATATGCCATTCAATTTCTCTTCAGATTCTTCCAGTTAGTAAAATAAATGCAATAATTAAAAACAAAATTATAAATTAAGTCACAATATAAAATTGCTAATAATTCAAGTGGTTTTGACCTACAAAAGCAACAAATTCATATGACTCAACATTACAGTAACCCCCAAGTCATTGCTTTTAAAATGGTTAAAAATGGATGTTATCTATTTAGAAATTACATATATATTTAGAAAGTACAATGGCAGCAATAGGACGTCTTATTGGTAGGTGGACTGTTTATTTCCAACTGATAAATCTGAGAGCTGTTTTCCTGAAGCCTAACAGGGAAAGCCCAGCAGCTAATCTGACCCAAATCCAATCAACATTTCTGTCATTGTCAGTTACTGAAATGTTTCATTTCTGTTTGAAAACAATTTTTTTTTAAATTGGAGTCTCACTCTGTTGCCCAGGCTGGAGTGCAGTGGCATGCACATGGCCACTGCAGCCTCGAGCTGCTGGGCTCAGGCGATTCTTCCGCTTCAGCCTTCCTCAGCCTGTAGCTGGAACTACAGGCCCCCACTACCACGCCTCGCTAATTTTTTGATTTACTGTAGAGATGAGGTCTCACCAAGTTGTCCAGGCTGGTCTTGAACCCTTGGGCTCAGGCTATCCTCTCGCCTTGGCCTCCCAAAATGTTGGGAGGCTTGAGCATCGGGCCTGGCCTGAAAACAAAATCTTTTAAAAAAATTTTTTTAAGTTTTTTTTTTTTTGAGTTAGAGTCTTACTTCTTTGCCCAGGCTGGAGTGCAGTGGCACACACATTCACGGCTACCTCAGGGTCAACCTTCTGGGTTCCAGCGATCCTTCCACCTCAGTCTTCTGAGTAGCCAGAACTACAGATACACGCTACCACGCCCAGCTATTTTTTAATTTTATTTTATTGTAGAGATGAGGTCTTGCTAGGTTGACCGGGCTGGTCTCGAACCCACGTGCTCAGGCTATTCACTCACCTTGGCCTCCCAAAGTGCTGGGATTGCAGGCTGAGCCACCGAGCCCGGCCTAAAAACAAAATCTTTTAACCTGAATTCCCAATACTCAAAATACTGCTATTCAGATGTGAGATGCTTAACATTTATAGCCAAAGTTTCACCTGAATGATCTGACACACAACAGAAAATACAACACTCAGCTATAAAAAAGAATGGATTACTAGGCAGGCACAGTGGCTTGGGAGGCTGAGCGGGGAGGGTCGCTTGAGGCCAGGAGTTCAAAACCAGCCAGGGCAACATAGCAAGACCCTGTCTTAAAAATAAATAAATAAATAAAGTGGACTATTGACACACATAAATAACAACATGGATCAATCTCAAAAATTTACAGAGTAGAAGGAGGCGCGGCCAGGCTCAGTTAAGCGTGTAATCCCAGCACTTTGGGAGGCTGAGGCAAGTGAACTGCCTGAGTCCACAGGTTTGAGACCAGCCCGGGCAACTTGGCAAGACCTCGTCTCTGCAATAAATTAAAAAAAAAAAAAAAGCTGGGCATGGTAGTGCACGTCTGTAGTTCTGGCTACATGGAAGGCTGAGGCAGAAGGATCACCAGGTTGTCGCTGGGGTGGCCCTGAACGTGTGCCACTGCACTCCAGTCTGGGCGACAAAATGAGACTCCAACTCAACAACAACAAAAAAAGGCAGAGAACAAATCACAGTATTCCATTTACATGAATTCCAGAAAAGTAAAATCTGATCAATGGTTAAAAAAAAAAAAAAAAGAAGTAGATCTGTGGCTGCCTGGGGCTAGAAGTTGAAGAATTGATTGGAAAAAAAGGCATAAGGAAACTTTTGGGGAACAGTGGCAATATTCTATATCTTGCTTGAGATAGTGGTTATACAGGGGCATAATAAATCTATCAAAATTCAAGGAAATATATACTTTGAATGGGTGCATTTTAATGTATGTAAATAGTATCTCAATTGAGTTGATTTACAAACACAAAATGTCAGTATGTTTTAAACTAACGAGTAAAAGATGAGTATCTTCTTATTGAAAAAATAATATATTATGGACAAAGTTCAAATTTCCTTTGACCACACTCCCAATATTGGTTTCCACTCCTAATCTCTCCTACCTATACCCAATTGCTATTAGGAGTTTGGTATGAATTCTTCTGAACCTTTAAAAATATATTTACATATACATAGAGCCACATAAAATACATAGTACTGTTTCGTACATAGATATAACTTAACATATAACAACTTAAATATAACTTGCTATTTTCACTTAGCATTATGTTTTGAGATTGATCCATGTTAATATATATCTAGTTTCTTTCCTTTAACTACAATACAGTAATCTACCCAATATTGTATGACTATTTTATTTAGCAAAGCCATTCTTCGGATATTTCAATTTTTTTCCCCTATCACAATTCAACAGTATAGTGGTAGAGTAGTTACCACTGGGGTGGGCATAGGTACTGCAGATGGCCTTCCAAGAGGACTTTACCCTCATCTAAAAGATTTAAATTTTTGCAATTCAAATGTATTCATGATTAATTTATATACTTTAAGTATAAACTTCTTCAACTAAAGAATTTTGTGATATATAAATTAGCAAAAAGAACAAAACAAAATTAGTATTAGGAAGCAAACTATCTATTAAAATATAAGGAAAACAAAGTTGTGCGGCATAATAGTATACTCATGGTTTGATGCGTAAGTATTTATTTAAAAATAATGAACACTAAATATATCATATAAACATATTCTCCTATGCAAAGCAATTCCAATTACTATATCAGCATATTGGTTATCATGGCGTAAACATACATGCACAAATACTTCATTCATATTTTTTGCTTTCTTCTTTTATGACTATGATGTCTTTCTCCATCCCTGAAATGAAAGGGGTATAAAAAAGAACTATTATAAATGATGGACATTTTAATAACAAAGCTTGAAAATGATAATTCAACAGTAATATACTACTTTCATCAGACATAAACCAGAACAAGTTAAAACATGCTAAACAGTGATTTTTTTTTGAGTTGGAGTCTCACTCTGTCACCCAGGCTAGAGTGCAGTGGCACGCTCACAGTCACCACAGTCTTGACCTGCTGGACTCAGGTGATCCTTCCACTTCAACATTCCGACTAGTTGGAACTACAAGCACACACCACCACGCCTGGCTAATTTTTTGATTTATTATAGAGACAAGGTCTCGCCAAGTTGCCCAGACTGGTCTCGAACCTGTGGGTTCAGGCAATCCTCTCACCTCAGCCTCCCAAAGTGCTGGGATTATAGGCATGAGCCACCAAACCCAGCCCAAACAGTTATTTTTAAAGAGTAAATATAGAAAATGAATTATTAAAACTGAGAGACAAAACTGAAATAGGGATAAGCAAAATGATGTTTTAAAAGTTATGCTTTAGGCCAGGCACAGTGGTTCAAGCCTCGTCTCTACAATAAATAAAAAAAAAATCAGCCAGGAGTGGTAGCATGTGCCTATAGTTCCGGTCACTTGAAAGGTTGAGGCGGAAGGATCGCCTGAACCTAGACCTAGCAGGTCGACTCTGGGGTGGCCATGAGCGTACCACCGCACTCCAGTCTGGGCAACAGAGCGAGACTCCAACTCAAAAAAAAAAAAAGTTATGCTTTAAAGTTCTACTTTGAATAAAAGTAAATAATAGATGACCAGAGAATTCATTTCAAACAGAATATTAAAGTCACAGAAAGAATTCAGAAATTGTCTAATTTCCTTACTCTGGTTCCTATCTTAAGTCCCCATAATCCATTCCACCCCAGTGGTGGATATCAAAGATTAGCCTTGCCTTACTGAAAAGTATTTTTTGCTAATACCCGGTTTATCCTCTCTAAAGAACAATTATCTCATGCTTAGATTTTGAGGACTTCTAGTTCCTATCTCTCCAGCTATCAAAAGTTTTCTAACAAGGGTGAAACTGACTGAGTTAGAGTTTGGATCTTCTCTCTTACCCAATATACCCTATAAACGAGGAACTAGTAAGAGAAAGAAAGAACAAGGACAAGAATGAACAAGAGAAAGGGGGAAGAAAGAAGGAGCAGGAAGACATCAAGACAAAAACGCCTTATCAATACAGTGAACTCACTTCCTAGACACTGCTTTCATTTGTCCTGGTTAGGAAGCAAGTAGGCAAGTGATGAAAAAAGGGAAACCAATAACCAATCACGCATAGAGAGGATTATGTCACCAGAGTGGTTATTTGAACTGCACTATAACAAATGTGAACAATCTTCATCAACTAATTACACTCCTTGCCTTAACTTATTCTTAAAGTCAGTTTTGTCAGTGTGGTCTACAACGAAGGATCTGTTTTGCTTTTCAAAAGTAAACAATTCAATGCTGGACGATGCAAGGTTAGACTCACCTTTCTTTCCTTCTTCTCGACTCAGAGTTTTTATCCTTATCCTTATTTCTTTTTCGTTTATATGGGCTCCTACTCCGATCTCTTCGATGTCGTGAACATTCAGCATCCAAATAGCTTCCACCAGACTGTCGTGAATCTACTGAAGCTGATCGCCTTTCTTCAGTCCTTAAACACAGAAAAAAACAGTACTCAGTTTGTTTTACCGCTGGTCCCTATTGCACACAGAAACACACACTGGCCTGACATGCAATATTCTATATCACAGCAACGTTACTAGGGTTTCTATAAATAATGTACAGTCTTATATGCCATATAAGACAGTCAAAGAAACATAGCTCTTATGTTTTGAATACTTCACTCATATGGTTGCCACCCAAAACTGTAAAAGGGAAATGTCACAGAACAACCCTGGTATAATAATTCTGAGCACTGACAACAATAAACCATAAGCATTTTGATGATTATATAGTGTGCTATCAAGGATCTTAAAAATGCTTCAATTTAACAATCATAGATAACAAATGAAACAGAGAATATTTTTGTGAATAAAGACAATGACATACTTTTCAGCATCCTCCTCTGCTTTTTCCTGCTCTTCCTGCCAATGATTACTGAGTTCTTCCATGTGCACGTTGATTACATCTCGAATCACCTTGGAAAAGGTAAGCACCAAATTTCAGATAAAACTGCTCAAAAAAATCAAGTCAGAAAAACCACTGCTAATACTCAGTCAAATATTTACTAAGTGCAATGACATAACGGACTGTGGGACATGTGCAATTTAGAGAACATAAAAAAGGCAACAGTCAACCAAATATGAATAGTAGATAAAAGCACCACATCAGTGTTAAATATGAAATGGATAACTACCATGATTATGTAAGAAAATATCCTTATTCTTAGGAAATACGTGCTAAGTGTTTAGAGATAAAGAATTGTATGCTATGTACCTTACCCTCACACAGTTCAGGAAAATATGCAGACAGATTGAGAGTAAAAACACGTAGATGGAGGAGAAAGTGTAAATGATAAGCATGTGGGGGCAAAATGGTAACAACAGGTGATTCAAATAAAGGCTACACAGGAGCTCTTGATGCTATTTTTAGTTTTGCAACTTACCTCTGTTAGAGAGATATAAATAATTTTTTAAAAACTTATAATTAGGCCAAGATGACTTAATTATGATTTAACAAGACAAAATATGAAACATAAAATAACTTCACAGATATTTTCCCAATGAGACTCTAAGTCCCTTACCTGTAAGAACCATTTGACAATTTTCTTCTTTTCTACTTACTCATGCCATCAAGCACAGGGTTAGTTGCTAGGGAGGCAAAGATGAAACTAAAATAGAAGCTTACATTTTCCTCATACTTAAATAGGAAATGTTTTAAGAAAAAAGGGGACATGGGCAAGATACTATAGTCCAGGCCTGACTGCATTTCTCCTCACCTTAAGGACACTTTCAATAATTCCGAGAGTAAAATGAAACAATATCCAAACTCCTCAGTGAAGCCTTCAAAGCTACCAGGATTTTACTACATTGGGTACAAGCAGTCTTGTTTCTCAATGGAAAATTCATAGGTCTCTGAAAAATACCTTTATCTGCTTAAGAATGTTAGTCCTTCCACCTGGAATATCCTTTCTACCACTTCGCTCCTCCACTATAGTTTCTAGGGAAACCTAGGTCACATTGAGGCCGAGCCCAGTAGAGTGACATGTGTCCCACACACCTGTGCTCAAATTCCAGCTCTTACACCTCCCTAGCAGCCCGTGAGACTCCTTGTCTAACAGCTATGTGGGAGGCCACTGGCACACAGAACCCACCCAGCACAGGCCTGCCACCCAGGAAAGTTGAGTAAGAAGACATACCTTTACTCCTCCCTGCTTCTCCTTTCCCTCAAATGCTACCTTCTCTATGAAGCCCAGCAATCTTACCTTCTAAAAAGAATCACTCTCTCCTCCTTTACATTTAGATTCCACCTTTATTTCAGCACTTAACACAATCTACATTTTGGAGTGTCTTTTCACTTGTTGAACTACAAGATTCACCTCCCCGAGGTAGGGGAGAGGGCCAAAGTTTGAGGGTGGGATCTGTGTGCCACTGATCTTTGCATATCCACAGCTGTATGTTCTTCGGATTAAATACAGTACTTAATAACATTTTGCCAAAAATTGTCAAAGTCCGTTTGTCCCAGTCCAGAGCAAACAAAAATCATTCAGGATTTGAATAAAGTAAGGAATAAATAAAATGTTGAAAAGCCATGACCAGAGATCTGACAAATCATTAAAAGATCTGTAAACACGGAAGTATTTAGAGATGAAAGATATGACCAAAAATAGAGCAGGGGAGATAGGGAATGAGTGAGGGTATAAATAAAACAAGAGGGCAGAATGTTGATAATTTCTGAAGCTGGGTAATGGGTACATAAGAGTTGCTGAGATTATGCCACCTGCTTCAGTATGTTCAAATATTTCAGTAAAAGGTTAACCAAAAAATTATAAAGAGCCCTAGCAGCAACACTGAAACTTGATTACAAGGTTATAAGAACATAGAAGAAACAACTGATGAACCAAGTATCTGAGGGATTATAAGAATCCCCAAAGTAGAATGACATGGTCCCAGATCTCTCCTGGGGGAGGCAGGTCTAAAACATATTTTAATTGCAAAAGGAATACATAAAATTAAGTGTTAAGCTACGTGGTACAGAGTATTAGTACAAGAAACTAGTGATAGTTCAGAGTCAACTAGCACCTTGTGGAAACTGTGGTCCTTCAATTCATCAAGATTTAAAATGCCAAAAACAAAGAGCATTTCAGGTGAGAAAGTAACACAGAAGTATGAATAAATAAGTGTAATCAGATATAGTTTAAGAGACATGCTTGACAGAAACAAAAGGAAATGCTTAGTAAAACAAGGCCAGATTATGGACAGTCTTGGAAATCAGAAAGAAGAAATAATGTGGGAACAATTAGGAAATCAATGAGGAAGTTATCTGTAGAGCCTGGGTAAGGTAATTCATGTACCAAAAACTCCATCAACCCTAGCCATTAAATGACATCTGAAAATAAAAGTCTAGATATACACCAAAAGACTGATTATACATAATTTATGCCAACACATTTCTTAAGCCCAAAAATCTAGTAGAGTACATAAAAGTACACAAAGATTTTTGCAAAAAACAGATAACAGCTAATATTTATTGAGAAATCTGTGTTCACACACATTATCTCAATCAATTCTTATAGCAACTCTGCAAGTGTGTATTATAACATTTTTACTGAATCTAAAAAGGTCACATAACTTGCCCATCAAACAGTCAATGATAAACAGCAGAATCAAAACTCCAGCTAAGGTCTGTCTAAAGTCAAAACATGATGCATCTTATCATGATGCAATACTACTTTCTCAAAAGTAGATATTTTGTAAGACTGTACAACCTCTTTATGTAGGGTTTTTGTACTACAAAAGTCTTTGCCTGATAAAGGGTGGGTCTAGACCTGATAGAGTAGATACAAATGGGGTGTGGCCATCCTGAGGACACTTTATTTCAGAAACTTCCAAGGAATTGTGAAAATTTATAGAATAAATTTAGCAAACAACCTGAGGGAAATTTTTGTTCTCAACAAAGGTGCACAGGATTATGTAACACTTACCTCAGTATATGATTTCTTGGTTATGTGAACATTCTTAGCTCTGTAAGACTGGCGTCTTCTTTTATAATCTCTCACTTCTGCCAGGATTTCAAGGTAGGATTTTGGACTTTTTCGACTATTATCTAACAAAAAATAAAATGATATTGTTATATTCTTAGGAACTTTTAAGTTCTTACAAATTAGCAGATAGGAACATCACAATACTGTATTTCAACTTTTTTTTAAGACTGGAAAATATAGTTTATTTAGAAAGTAAATTAGAGAGAGAGGGAGGGAGGGGGGAAGAGAGAGAGAGAGAGAGAGAGAAAGAGGGAGAGAGGGAGAGAGGGAGAAAGGGAGAGAGGGAGAGAGGGAGAGAGAGACCTCCCCAAGATAGGGGAGAGGGCCAAAGCTTAGGAAAACATGGTGGCCATGGCTCAATAACACATAGCCTGGCTAGTGCTTAGCAAAAATAATGGTCTATTTCAACATATTTCAAGGTAGCACACAAAAAAATTCTCAAAATTCTACATGATATATATATACATGAGCTAAGATTTATATTATTCCTTTTCTCTAGTCATTATTTGAAGACAGTTTGGGTACACAGATAAAACTAACAGCACAGATGGAAGCACATTCTTACAGAAGGGAAGGATGCTTAATGTAAAAGTAAGAATAAAATTTCATGCATGGAGTAAATATCTTAATATATACAGTTGTCCCTCAGTATACATGAGGGATTGGTTCCAGGACCCCCTCCCCACCAAGGATACCAAAATCTACAGATGCTCAACTCTCTGATATAAAATAGCGTGGTATTTGTATACCACACCCATATACTATAAATCTAGTAGTATCTATGCACATCTTCCCATATACTATAAATCATGTCTAAATCACTTTTAATACCTAGTACAATATAAATGCTACATAAATAGTTGTTGTATTGTATTGTTTAGGGAATAATGACAAGAAAAAAGATTTCTACATGTTTAGTACAGACACAACCATCCGTTTTGTGTTAAGTAAGAAATATAAAGCTATGATATTCATCTCAAACCTTGATTGACTTTGGCAGCCAAGTCTACAAAGAGGTCACTGTCATTTTCAATGACTTGAGAATCAGAGCGCTTTTTCTTTGTCTCTTCAATTACAAAATCATAGAGGGCAAGACGATCAGCTTGAGTTAAATCACAAACAAATCGTTTGTGATTCAGAGGCACTTCAACAGGCAATGAAGAATAAATTCCTAGAGTAAAAATAAAACCACAAGAATAAACAATACATGAAGCATTATGGACTTAAAATAGACTACTTATCTTAAAACACGTACTTTAATAATACAATATTAACACAAACTATTTTTTCATAGTAATCCTTAAAGATACAAAATATCAATCTATGCGATAAATGGCAAACAATAACTTTTTCCTGAATGCTATATCCACAGAGAGGATGTATTACGGATGTTTGCTATTTTTTCCAACAATGTTAATATAGATCTCATGACGGCAGGCAGAAATAACCATTAGAGACAATTTACTCTAAGAAAATCTTCTGAGTAACAATCTTTAAAAGGTTACTTATATCAGAAAAGTAGGGTTATCTTCCTGTTTACATGCTTTTCCCCATAAAAGCTGAAAAAAAATGCTCTTAATAGGTAATACATATTACCGTCTTTTCGAAAATAAACTATGGAAATATTTTTAAATATGTAAAAAATGTATTTTTTGAATGAGACATCAGGCTAGACAGTCAATATTCAAAATATATCCCACTTATGCAGTGTCTTAGGGCTAGGGCAAAAAAACAAATTAAGTGGCAGAAATTCCATGCTTCCTCAGACCAGAGAAAGATTACATTGAAACTAAACTCATTTTAATCTCCTGAGGAGGAAGCATATTGGCTTAACCAAATTAAGCTCATAGCCATGCCCTCCTGGTAATTACAGAACTTTCTAAAATCTGCTCATTAATTTAAAAAAAGTAAATACAATACCTTGATATGATGTACTAAACATTGCAGAAAATTTTTGTTTTGAGATTCAAATTTTCTCAAATAAAAAAATGATTGGAACTGTAAAAAAAGCAATTTAAAACAATTCTTTCTAGACTTCATTATTCACTAACGCAAACAAGAACATGAGCTACTAAAGAAATACTTTTAAAGCAGTAACTCGGGTTCATAGAACAATGAAAAATCAGTAGCTCTTCCCAGATACTTTCATATTTGATAAAGCCTGACCTTGTTAACAGTTCTCAGATGGAGGCAAAAGAAGAATTCAAATAAGAGCATACCACGAACTAAGCATTACAATAAAAAAGAAATGACTTTACATTTCTCTACAAACTAAGAGAAGAGCTCACTGGATCTGAGACCCTGGTTTAATAGCTATGCATAACAATACATGGCCATTCTTACTAGTCAAAGAGTTTTGAATTAGTGGGAAGGAAGGGGTCCCTTTGAGTCAATCAATTTTATTCTAATTCCAGTAGGCACAGTGGAAAAGCCTTTTTATGTAGCCAGGTGTCAAAATATTTAATTTTAGCGACTGGCAGTTGCAGGGTAGGTACTGCTAGGGGAGAAAGTGGAGTACATGATAGCACAAAAGATACCTGGTCCAATAACAGGGAGAGTGAGGGCCAGTTAGAAGCCCAAACTTTACCCGCATGTAGTCTATTTATATAGTTAAATCTCACTTGTACCCCACAACTCCACAATAAATTTTTTAATACAAAATTATGAAAAGTTAGTTTGATAAGCCTAATTCCTTTAAATATAGGCTATAAAAATCCAGGAGAAAAACACAAAGATTAGAAAACAACGACGTATTACAAACAAGTTCCACATAAACTTTTGCCTGTTATTTTTAAACAAAGAAATATAATTTCCTCCTTAAAATATTTTGGCAGTTAAAAAAATTTATTCATCTTAAGTTTCTTTATGGTGAAGATTGATAATTAAATTCCTTGACATTCAACCAAAATTTCAAATCAAGACTACAATACTGCGACAGCTATTAAGTTAAAGCTTAGAAACTACAGTGATACTTTTAAAAGGATATCATTTGCAAAAAGGATACTGCATATCTTTAAATAAGGAGTACACTCAGGTTCCTAATTCCTCTTATACTCACCCCAATTACTGAAAAAGAAAAAGTACAGGAAAAGTTAAGCAACAAACTGCATTCAAATCATTCAGAACATAAGAAAAAGGATAAACATACTTAAATAAGCTTACATTTACATAAAATGTAAATTTTCAAAATGTATTTTTCTGTATGATTTAAAGGTACCTCTGAATGTGCTATAATCATAGTAACTCTACAAACCCTCTAGATACCTTTTATGCGGTATCGTCTAAAAAAAATTGTAGCAAAATATCTGTAACAAAATTTAACTTTTTAATCATTTTTAAGTGTATAGCTCAGACACATTTAAGTACATTCACACTGTTCTGCAACCATCACCTCCATCCATCTCTAGAACTTTTCTTTTTTTTTGTTTGTTTGTTTTTTTGAGTTGGAGTCTCACTCTGTGGCCCAGACTGGAGTGCAGTGGCCGCTCCCGGCCACTGCAGCCTCGACCTGCTGGGCTCCGGCGATCCTTCCGCCTCAG
>CAUYQG010237548.1:0-11005 GCA_963574415.1 Tarsius wallacei | reverse complement strand
GCCTCAGCCTTCCAAGTAGCTGGAACCACAGGCGCGCACCACCACGCCTGGCTAGTTTTTTGTTTTGTTTTTTGTTGCAGCGACGAGGTCTCGCCAAGTTGCCCAGGCTGGTCTCGAACCCCCGGGCTCAGGCGATCCTCTTGCCTCTACCTCCCAAAGTGCTGGGATGACAGGTGTGGTGGCTCACGCCTGGTCATTTTAATGTCTTATCATCAAGTGGTTCTGAGTCACCCGGCTCTGAGCAGCCTCCTCCTCCCTTGTCCTGAGTGTTAGACCTTTTTTCCTCATGCGGCCAGAACCACGGTCGCGTATACTGAGGAGCTGCATCTCCTGACTTCTGCTTGGACTATCACGGGGGCTGTTTCAAGACCCACCTCCCTGTGCAGTTCAGTTCCTATACAGGTGAGTGTTGGAACTTGAGGTTTTGCCCTCTGAGTCTCCATCATGGTACCACGACCTGCCATTTCACCTGTGACAGTCCTCTGGGATCCCAAGTCATACGATGATCTCCTCTGTCACAGCCTTAGGCTTCTCCAAACCCACATTACGAACATGTGTGTATGTCTATTTGCATGTAGGTATGAGGGGAAGAGGACCCGGAGAGAGGGTCCCACCTGGGGCCTCAGCTTTATCCACGGCTGGAGTTCAGACCTGGACCTGTCTGGGCAAGTCCAGCCATGTGGTGAGTGGGTGGTCCTGGGTGGACTTGAGGGACCAAAAAGCCTCCCAGGGGCAAGAGGGACACACAGAAGGTGGAGGAGCCCATTGCACTGGGGAAGGCAGCTGTCATCCAAACTATTCCTTCCTGGCGCCCACTAAGACATGGCGGAGTCCAGGCCAGAGGTGAGGCGGCGTCCTAAGGTAGACGGAAGGTGCCCAAGGCTGGTGCACCAACCCGAACGCTGTCACCTCTCGGCCTTCTGTGTCTCAGCTGCAGCCTCAGGGAAGCCGGGCTGGCAGGCACTGTGGGGACACACCCAGGGGAGAGTCTGTGATGTCTGGCAGACTCCCCAAAGTAACTGAGCAGAAAGTGTCTTCTGTAAGACATGTCACCCTGGGGACCTCAGAGCCATGTCACAGCCAGTGGCGCGTGTGAGCCCCCGTGGCTGGAGACCTGCAGCGTTGAGAGAGACGAACCAGTTCTGGACCTCTGAAGCTGGGATGAGGGTGAAAATTTCAACTGGGGGCCCCCCAGGCCACCGCAAAGGGGTCCCAAGCCGGGGGACGGCAGACTCCAGAAACATTCCAAATTGGGCTTATTTATGTATTTATTTATTGAGTCAGAGTCTCACCCTGTTGCCCAGGCTGGAGTCCTGTGGTATGACCACGATGATCATGGCTCAGGGCAGCCTCGACCTCCTGGGCTCAGGTGATCCTTTCTCCTCAGCCCCCTGAGTAGCTGGGACGACAGGCATGCTACTCCACCTGGCTAATACGGAGACGAGGTCTTGCTATGTTGCCCAGGCTGATCTCAAACTCCTGGGCTCAAGCCATCCGCCTGCCTTGGCTCCCAAAATGCCGGGATTACAGGCGTGAGCCGCCACGCCCGGCCCCAGGTTGAGTTTAACTATCCCGGTGCCAAGTCTGGGGTTATCTGGCAGGAAGCCTGTCTCCATGGACTCAGGGCCCTGCCCTCCATTGCAGGGGCCGCCGACCTTGCTGGAGCAGGGAAGAAGGGTGGGTAGTTCCAGCTTTCCCATCCGTAAACAGCGACTCGTTTTCCAGCTCTGACATGTGTGTGCTAGAATTTTCTCCGGGAACCTTGGTATTGAAGCAAGTGCTCTGATGTCTTTCAGTCGACATTATTCCCTTCCCCCTGAGTCCAGGACAGAATTGGAAAGTCCCCGTGTGTGTGTGAGAAGAGCCCTGGGTGTGGAGTCAGGGCCTGTCCTGGAGCAGGGCTGTAGCCCAGGGATGTCTGGGAGCAGGCAGGGCCGGAGTAAAGTCACCATTCGTCACTCATGGGCTGGGGGGCGTGGAGAGAGGACAGGGAGGCTGGAAGGGGCTTCCCTGGAGGCAGGAGCTCTCACAGTCGCTCCAGAAAATCTCCCAGCCCAAGGCCCCCCTGGGGAGCTGAGCTCTGAGTGGGCAGACACGACTCCCCCCAAGGCTTCTGAGCAGTGACAGGAGTGCAGGGGGCCAGTGTGGCATCTGTCGGCCCCCCACGACAGCTCTGATTTGGATGCAGGCTAGAAGCGGTGTTAATAGGCGTGCTGGGAAAAATATGTCTGACTCGAGCAGATAAATGAACCAGCCGTTAGCTGCAGGACTTCTCAGAGCCTTGAGCATGCAGGCTTGTGTCTTGACTCTCCAGGAGGGATTTAGGGTGTGACATTTCCAAACTGCTGCATCCCACGCAGACCCAGGTCCCCTCAAGAGCACGAGAGACGGTATTTTACAGAACAGAGCGTAGGAAATGTTAGAAGAATTTCGAAGTCGGCGTATTCCAGAACAGCTGGGCTGCATGGGAGTGGAGCAGATGAGGAGCACTGAGGCTTGGTGCTTGGTGAGGGGCTTCTCTCAGGATGCACAGGAAGCTAGAAAGGGGTCTTGAGCGCAGGACTGTGTGGCTGGAGGGACGTGGTCACCAGCTGGTGGCAAGTAGGAGGACAAGGCAGGCCCAGTGACAGCCGGCAGTCATTGTGGGGTGATGCGGCCCTTTGTTTGTGTCTTTCTATTGATTGATTCATTAATTTTTTCCTTTTATTTTTTTTAGTCAGGGTCTCACTCTGTCACCCAGGCTGGAGTGCAGTGGCATGCTCATGGCCACCACAGCCTCGACCTCCTGGGTTCAGGCGATCCTTCTACCTCAGCCTTTCAAGTAGTTGGAACCACTGGTGTGCACCACCACACCAGCTAATTTTTTGATTTCTTGTAGAGACGAGGTCTCACCAAGTTGCCCAGGCTGGTCTGGAACCCCTGAGCTCAGGCAGTCCTCTCACCTCAGCCTCCCAAAGTGCTGGGATGACAGGTGTGAGCCACCATGCCCAGCTATTTTCCTTCTCTCTCTCTCTCTCTTTTTTTTTTGATTTATTGTAGAGACAAGGTCTTGCCAAGTTGCTTGGGTGGGTCTCGAACGTATGGGCTCTGGCAATCCACTCGCCTCGGCCTCCCAAAGTGCTGAGCCACTGAGCCCAGCCTTCTCTCTTTTTTTGAGTCAAGGTCTCACTCTGTTGCCCAGGCTGGAGTGCAGTGGCACCATCATAGCTACCGCAGCTTTGACCTACTCCCGAGCCCAGGTGGGATCACAGATGCACACCTCCATTCCTGGCTTATTTTCTGATTTTCTGTAGAGATGAAGTCTCGCTCTGTTGCCTAGGCTGGTCTCGAACTCCTGGACTCAAGCAATCCTCCCACCTCAGCCTCCCAAAGTGCTGGGATTACAGGTATGAGACACCACACCCAGGCTGATTAATTAATTCTCAAACTTTCTCTAACAGGAAACCTCAAACACATACAGAACAGAGAGGGTGGCGAGATGAACACGTCTCCATCACCCGCTCCACCTGTTATGACCTCATACCCAGTCGGGTGTCCCTGCCCTCACCCACTACCTGTCCTCTGCAGGGTGACATGGGGGTCTTCAGGGGTGACCCAGAAGGGATCTGGAAGGCTTGGGAGTGGGGACAGGGGTGAGGAACACTCAATGTGCTGAAAGCAGAGTTGGGGTTTGAGGGCGGGTGGGGACCCCAGGAGGAAGCCTCCCAGAGGCCCCGATAGGACAGCCCGGGGAAGAGCGTGGAGCAGGAGGGGCGTCTAGGGAGCACCGAGAGCAAGAGCCCTTTCTACTGCCCTGAGTGGGGACTTGAGGGCAGAGCAGTGGAAGCATCTGGACAGATGGGGCACGTCCTTGGAGGGAATCTTGGGGAGCACAGCCTGGGAAGCCCCCCCATCCCCCCCTCTGCCATAAAGCATCTAGTGGCTTCGGATTAATAGGCAGGGGAGTCAGATGGGAGGTAGGGGTGGGGCAGGGGGGAAACTGACCCTGGGCTAGGCCTCTGTCTCCCTGGGCTTCAGTTTCCCCATCTGTGCCGTGGGTGGTTGGACCTGGCCTCTGGGGTCTCCTCCTCTCAGGACATCGTTGGTTCTGTGATCAGCAGCAGCCAGACTCCCCTTCACTCTCCCTGATCTGCAGTGGCAAGTCCATCTCATTCATTCATTCATTCCCTCTACTTCAAAAGATCGCACACAAGCCCACAGAAATGAGGCAACCCAGGCCCTGCAGCCTAGGAGGGACATGGGGGACAGGGAGAGGTGCCACCTGCTCTTGGATGTGTTCCGTGGTGGGCAGGTCTATGTAAACCTGCTGCTAAAGTCTGAGGAAGCTGACAGGCTCGAGGAAGAGGCCAACACCCAGTTTCTTTCTTGGTGGGGGGGGGGGGTCGGAGTCTCACTCTGTTGCCCAGGCTGGAGTGCAGTGGCACACTCATGGTCACCGCAGCCTCAGCCTGCTGGGCTCAGGTGATCTTTCAGCCTCTGCCTTCCAATAGCTGGAATTACAGGCACATGCCACCACGCCCAGCTGATTTTTTGATTTATTGTAGAGATGCGGTCTCACCAAGTTGCCGGGACTGGTCTCAGGCAATCCTCTTGCCTCGGCCTCCCAAAGTGCTGGGATTACATTTTTTTTTTTAGACGAAGTCTTACTCTGTCGCCCAGGCTGGAGTGCTTGGCACTCTCACAGCCACCACAGCCTCGACCTGTTGGGCTCAGGTGATCCTTCCAAGTAGCTGGAACTACAGGCACATGCCACCACACCCGGCTAATTTTTTTTTTTTTTTTTTTTGAGTTGGAGTCTCACTCTGTCGCCCAGGCTGGAGTGCAGTGGCATACTCATGGCCACCCCATGGTTGACCTGTTGAGCTCTGGCAATCCTTCCACCTCAGCTTTCCAAGTAGCCGGAACTATAGGCGCATGCTACCACGCCTAGCTAATTTTTGATTTATTGTTAAAACAAGGTCTCGCCAAGTTGCCGAGGCTGGTCTTGAACCACTCTCTTCGGCCTCCACTCTCTTTGGTCTCCCAAAGTGCTGAGATGACAGGCTGAGTCACCAAGCCCGGCTTTATTTTTTTTTTTAATTGTAGAGACAAGGTCTCACCAAGTTGCCCATGCTGGTCTCAAACCAGTGGGCTCAGGCAGTCCTCTCACCTCCGCCTCCCAAAGTGCTGGAATGACAGGCGTGAGCCACCACATCCGGCTGATACTCTGTTTCTTAGAAAGAAACATATCCTGGGATCCTCATGAACAGAAGCTACACCCGTGTCTTGGCAGTGATGAGACAAGATGGTGGATCCCTGCGCCATCACTCCTGAGACACAGGACTTCTATATCACAGGAAGGACGTCAGGACAGTTGAAATATGATAACATCGGTGCTGATTGACCTAAGTGCAGGGCTGATGGTGAATGCCTGCTCTTACGCAAGGAACAACAGATAAACAGGAAATCTTAGGGGACCACCTAGAACTGCGGTTACTTGGAAGCCAACATGGCGGATTAGCATTCAAGATAGAGTTGGCTGTAGCCTCTGTGGGATGGAACAGCACGGCTGGCCTCCTGGAGGCAAGGGAGAACTGGGCTTTGGCTTAGTACTTCTCTTTCCTTTTTTTTTTTTTTTTTTTTGTTTGAGTTCGAGTCTCACTCTGTCGCCCAGCCTGGAGGGCAATGGCACGCTCCTGGCTGCCGCAGCCTCGACCTGCTGGGTTCCAGCGATCCTTTCACCTCAGCCTTCCAAGTAGCTGGAGCTACAGGCATGCACTACCATGCCTGGCTAATTTTTTGATTTATTGTAGAGATGGGGGTCCCGCCAAGTTGCCTGGGGGGGTCTCGAACCCACGGTCTCAGGCAATTCACTCGCCTCGGCCTCCTAAAGTGCTGGGATGACAGGCTGAGCCACCGAGCCTGGCCAATCTTTTGATTTATTGTAGAGATGAGGTCTCGCCAAGTTGCCCAGATGGGTCTCGAACCCGCGGGCTCAGGCAATCCACTCACCTCAGCCTCCCAAAGTGCTGGGATTACAGGCTGAGGCACCGAGCCTGGCCAGCACTTCTCTTTCAAATTAATTGTGCATATATAAATGCATGCTCACATACAGTGACCTCGTGCCTTTAATGAGGCTGACATGACCAGGAGTCCTACTGTGTATCAGTCTCAGAAGGTCCTGGCCAGAGCACCGTCCCGGGAGTCAGGAGCCCCGGGTTCTAGCCCTCCCCTGCCAGCAACTCTACCTGCAGCCTTCAGGGAAGGGTCCCTGCCTCTGGAGCCCCCGGGCACTGGGTTCAAATCCTGACCCCTCCACTTTCTGACCCGATTATGACTCATTGTTGTTACGACCCCTGCCTCAGTTTCTCCATCTGCACTGGTGGGGAACATGCTCACGGGCAACACAGGCTGTCCCAGGCTGTGGTAGGGAGGGAGACGGAAGGCCAGGGGGGCTGCAGGGTAACAACAGAATTGCCCCCGAGTGCCTGTGAGACCCCTGGAGACTCAGAAATGACTGGGGAGACCGGGGGAACCCGTGGGCATATGGGTGGGGGTGGGGGCAGCACCGGGACCTGGTGCCGGGCAGCTTCTATGTGGTTGTACCAGCATGAGGCCTGTGTGAGGCAGCCCAGGCAAAGTCCCTGGCGCGGGTGCGGGTCTTTAATAAACACCCACTTCTGTCTTCTGTGTTTTCCTTTTCCAAGTTTAAAATTAAGAAATGGATGTTTTGAAAAGAGGCCAGCGGATTGTCGACAGGCAGGCCTTCGGGGACAGTCTGGGCTGCCGCTTGGTGATTTGCAACATACGCAGAAGGTGGCACCGTTCAAACAGTGCGGTCTAGACAGCCGTCGGGTGGAGTGAATGGACCTTTGGTGTGGACAGACCTTGAACACCAGATAGAGGGGAAAGAAGTGAGTTACAAAAAGTATGGCGAGAGGCTATGTATGGGGGCAACCCCCCAACAAAAAAACCAGAATTATCTTTGGGAGGGAGGGCGTCTTGTAGTCCAGGCTTCCCCTGCTAAGTGAGTGTTCTAGGAACCCATCGGCATCTGTGGACCAGTTAGCGTGGTTGTGAGAGGCTGTGTTTGGCTTCAGTGAATTTTTTTTGGAGAGTCTTTTTTTTTTTTTTTTTGAGTTGGAGTCTCAGTCTGTCGCCCAGGTTGGAGTGCAGTGGCACGCTCAGGGCCACCACAGCCTCAACCTGCTGGGCTCAGGCGATCCTTCCGCCTCAGCCTTCCAAGTAGCCGGAACTACAGATGCACGCCACCACGCCCAGCTACTTTTTGTGATTTATTGTAGATATGAGGTCTCACCAAGTTGCCCAGGCTGGTCTCAAATCCCTGGGCTCAGGCAATCCACTCGCCTCGGCCTCCCAAAGTGCTGGGATTATAGGCTGAGCCACCGAGCCCAGCCCCTTGTGTTTTAAAATAAGATTTCAGACAGCTGAAGGAAATGTGGTCAAGGGATAACATGGGTGAAGTCGGGTGGTGTGTTCTTGGGTGATCCTGCCTCTATTTTTGGTAATTTTCCGCAGGTGTGGAATGTTTATGAAAGCCCTCAGGCCTGGGTCTGAGGCCTCTGCTGGCCCTGGGGCCCCTGGCTGGCTGTGATCCACAACCCACAGGTAGCTGGCAGCCGGGGCACAGAGCAACAGCCCACACTCACTCCCCACTCACAAGATGACTTCTAGCATATCTTTCTGCTTAACTAAGAGTGGCCAGAGGCGACCTGGACCCTTGAGATGGAAGGGGCAGGCAGCCCCGTAGGGGAAGGAACCAACAAGCATGCCATTAGCGGGCATCCAGTAATGCACAGCTGCCCACACTGACCCAGTCTGGCCAGAGAAGTGCTGCGTGTTCCGCCAGCCTGTGTAGCTGATGGTGCCCGCTGGCCCTGGCATTACAGGGCATGCTCCTGGACACTTGCGAAGTCCCCCTGTCCCAGAGGGGCCGGCAGCGGCCTGGTCTCCCCGCTTCCTCACATCCGCTCAAGAGATAGGGAAACTGAGGCTGGGGTGGGGGAGAGCCCTGCATGGCGTCATCCGGGGCATCGAGCGGAGCCGGGTGCCAGTCTTTGCGGGCACTGAGTCATTTGCTGAAGGAAACTGAGAGGTTTTTCTCAGCCACAGAGCTGGCCCCTGAGGTTGTTTCCCTCAGTCCGGGCCTGAGGTCCCTTCAGCTCAAAGGCGCAGCTTTGTCCGTGGTGCCCTGGTGGCTGGCACACTCCCTGCCCATGCGAACATCCCTGGTTCTAGATGTCACTGGGTGGAATTGTCCAGGCTGTCTAGCCCACCGCTGCTGGCGACGACAGGAGCTCAGGCCGTGGAAACAGGCAAGTCAGATATCTGATCATTCATTCACTCATCCATCCATCCGTCCGTTCATTCATCCTTTTGCCCATTCATGTGCTGATTTGTTCATACAAACAGTAAAATGGGGCCAGGCTCAGTGGCTTACACCTGTAACCCCAGCACTTTGAGAAGCGGAGGCGAGAAGATTGCCTGATCTCAGTGGTTCGAGACCAGGCTGGGCAATGTGGCGAGACCTCGTCTCTATAATAAATCCAAAAATTAGCCGGGTATGGTGGTGCATGCTTGTGGTCCCAGCTACTTGGAAGGCTGAGGTGGAAGGATCACTTGAGCCCAGTAGGTCGAGGCTGCAGTGGTCGTGAGCATGCCACTGCACTCCAGCCGGGACAACAGGGTGAGAATCCAAATCAAAAAATACAATACAATAAAATGTCCAGTGTATACCAGATGCTGTGCCCTGAGGATTCAACACCCGGGTTCCCTGCCCTCAGGGTCTGACCGGTGGGGACTGGGGGACCCAGCTCTGGCTCCTGAATTGCCAAGGTTTGCTTTATCTGAAATGATAAAGCCACTCCCACTTTCTTTCGATTTGTGGTAGCATGGTAGACCTCTCTCCATTTCTTTCTTTTTCTTTCTTTTTTTTTGGGTCACAGTCTCACTCTGTCGCCCAGGCTGGAGTGCAGTGGCACACTCACGGCTAACGCAGCTGGACCTGCTGGGCTCAGGTGATCCTCCCGTTTCAACCTTCCAAGTAGCTGGAACTACAGGCATGTGCTACCACACCCGGCTAATTTTTTGATTTATTTGTAGAGATGAGGTCTCGCCAAGTTCCCCAGGTGGGTCTCGAACCCGCGGGCTCAGGCAACCCACTCGCCTTGGCCTCCCAAAGTGCTGGAATGACAGGCTGAGCCACCAAGCCCGGCCATTTTTACTTTAAATATTTCTTGTGCTCCTTTGTCTCATTGTTCTTCTTCCTGTTTTCCAATGACATATGCATATTTACATCTTTGAAACTATCCCACGGTTTTTGGATGTTCTGTTGTTTGTTTGTTTAACTGCTTTGTTCCTCCTTATATATTAGTTTGAGAAGTTCCTATGACGTATCTTCAAATCTTCAAGCTCACTGATCCTTCTTTCTCTCCTTCCTTCCTTCCTTCCGGCCTGCCTGCCTTTCTTCTTTTGAATCAGTCTCACTCTGTTGCCCAGGCTGGAGTGCAGTGGCACGATCATGGCTCGCTGTAACCTCGACCTCCTGGGCTCAGGCAATTTTTCCACCTCAGCCCCCCAAGTAGCTGGGACTTCAAGTGTGTGCCACCACACTTGGCTAATTTTTTCAAGATTTTTTTGTATCGCTATCTTTCCCAGGTTGGTCTTGAACTCCTGGGCTCAAGCAATCCTCCCACCTTGGTCTCCCAAAGTGCTGGGATTACAGGCGTGAGCCACCATGCCCGGCTTGATTTTTCCCCAGCAGGGTCCAGTCTCTTGTTGCACTTACCAAAGCTCCTCATTTTTATTTCTGTTGCAGTGTGTTTGATTTCTAATACATCTTTTAATTTTTCCTTCGTGTTTACCTCTCCTGCTTATTTTATTCATCGTTCTTGCTTGTTGTCAACTTTTTCCATGAGATCCTTTAACATACTAATATAGCAATTTTAAATTCCCTGTCTGATCATTTCAGAATCTGTGTCACGTCCCGGTCTGTCTGATGCTTCTTCAGTGTGACTTTTCTTATCTTCTCTCACGCCTTGTCTTTTTTTCTGCAAAGCCAGTCATGATGTACTAGATACTAGGACCCTAGACAAAAAAGCCGTCAGCGGGAGGATTTGTTACTTTGGCTAGGGCTGGGCCGTGCTTAACGTTTCCGAAGCCCTAGGAGCCCTTCCCCTGTGGCCTTGGCCCAGGCCCTGTCACTCCCACTTCTGTATACCCCCCCAGAGTCCTGCACTGACGAGCTGTCACCACCCTGTTCTGATGGGAAGATGGGACCATTGCACATGTGCACTCCGGCCTGTGTGCCCCAGACCCCATCCTGGCATTGCCTTTGCCGGCTCTCTGTGCAGGGCCCTCTTCAAGCTGTGTTTCCCAGGATTCTGTCTCAATAGCCCCTGCTAGGTTCAGCCACTGTCATCTCTGGTCAAGGACATCCGGCAGGACTGCAGGAAGAGGGGCGTGGCGCAGACCACAGCCCAGAATGTGGCCTAGGACACCTCTGGGACAGAAGGCCTCTGCCGCCGCTGTCCCTCTGCCCCTTCCTCCGAGACCTGGAGCCCATCCACAGACAGTGGCAGTGGCCTGGTCTCTTGGAAGCTTCGGTGACCAGTGTGTTTCCTATTTCTGCCAGGGACATGGCTTCCTCTCCCCAGGGTGCCATTTAGCCAGGGAGGCCCGGGAGGCCCAGGAGGCCCAGGGCCAGTGGCCTGGACTCCTGGGTTCCAGCGGGAACTGACAGCTGAAAGGTGGGAAGCCGGGCCATTCCTCCCCTTCTCAGGCGCAATCTCTGACAGTGGCCGATTCCAGCTCTGACCAGACAGGCCTGTTAAGAGGCCAGCTCTGGCCAGGTGACCATAGCTTCTTGGCTCTGGTGACATCTCCTGCTGTTCCTGCATCAAAGACTTGGGGACTCTTCCTGCTGTGGCTGATCTCAAGGCTGCCTCACTGTCTCCCATATGGCTTCTTTTTAAATTTTTTTCATTTATTTATTTATTTTTTTTGA